>PITA01021358.1:0-32869 GCA_004023965.1 Spilogale gracilis
GAAGGAAGGAAGGAAGGAAGGAAGGAAGGAAGGAAGGAAGGAAGGAAGGAAGGAAGGAAGGAAGGAAGGAAGGAAGGAAGGAAAGAACTTCCATAGCAGAACAGTCTACCTTTTTTGTTGGTCCTAGAGAATTCTGCTTTTCAAGACTGTGAGAATACTTTTCCGGTATGAGTTTGGAATAATAGGGAAAGAACAAGCTTATTTAAATAAGCCAAGAGCTGAGAGTCCTGCATCCCGAAAAACCCTTCAGTACTGAGCAAGTGAGGATGGTTGGTCAGCCTAGAGAGGAACCACAATTCCTCCAAGATTCCTGAGTGAAGAAGATCCTAAAGGTAGTAAAAGAACTTAATTTGGAAATTGCACTAGGAGAGAGTAATTAATCAAGAGAATATGGGTTAGGAAGAGATGGGACTCAGGTAACTGGCCAGAAACATCAAGGTTGCAGAAATCTGTAACCACCCTGAGTCCTTTAATTTACCCACTGGTAGGCAGTTTGGGCTACAAGAAGCCTGGTATTTGTAGTAAAATGACTAGTTGATTTTTAAGCAGTTAAAAAAAAAAAAAAAGATCATGTTGTTGAAAAAAGCAACAAAACACAAGAAATCAGAGAAGGCTCTAATTGTCTATCAGTTTCCAGAAAGGCAACTGTCATGTTCCTGAGTAGTGGCAGAAGAAATTTCGGCAATGAAAGCATTAAGCTTTATGAAAATGTCCAAAATTATTTTTCCTTGTATGACTAATTTTATTGTTCCATTAGCTGCCTCCCTAGAATTCTCCACTGGAGAAGTATTAGTCATCATGTAATAAATAAAGCCCTGGTTTCCCTCCTCTCTAGCACATGACATGGAACAGTTCCCATGACTGACAATCCATGCCTGCATTTATGAACTATCAAGGGTTCAGCCAAAATTTTGAACCACAAGTTTATGATGACACCAATTGAACCCACTAATGTGCTTTCTTCGATCCTTGGCAACCCAGGAGAAAAGGACTGCTTGTTGGACCTCGGGCTGAGAATTGGCAGTTGAGGTGAGAAAAGGCTTGAGGAGCTATTGAAAAGAGGTTAAAATGATTGACTACAGAATCCAGGCTGGAGATGGAAGGACAAGAGGGAGCTGAGAAAATGGGGGTATAGGTAACAATCAAGTCCACCATGCAATGGAAAAGCAAGTTAATGTGTAAAAAGTTGTGAACAAAGGATGGAATGTCAAAGTGCAAGATTTCAGAGTTGTTTAAAGGCACAGACTATTGGCATGAAAGTGTGTTGCTAAAATTGAATGAAGTGTATTGATATAGGTAGCCAGAGGAATTCCAAAGGGGATGGATAGGTCAATGTGGACACTGAATTTTGTCCAGAATTATGTCAGAAGGCACAATGAGTTATGAAAAACTCCATGGCATTTGGAAAACTGTAAAGAGAGTCCTATCCATCTCTCAAGTTTTTGCTGTAGTTCACAACTCTTTTTTAGAGCAACCCTAAGTTTTGTGTGAAGGGAAAAAAATAAAGACGTATACAGAGAAAACCTAAATCTGGGGGCTATTTTAAACTATATATCACTGTAGGCAGTCCTCCAAAAACTGCATTAAATATTCTCAATGTTGAAATTATTATTGGAACTCAATGTGCAAGATTTCCTGGTTTGGGGATAATTGAGCAAAGGCCTCAGGGATAAAACAGTCAAAGGATTACCTACCCTGATCTTGAAGTGAAGCCAGACACTTCAGCCGTAGGATAAAAGGAAGTTTATGGAAGAAATGACTAAATGATCACCATCTGAACAGCTCAGAAGCAAAAGGCAGAAGAATCATCGTGTGTGTGTGTGTGTGTGTGTGTGTGTGTGCGCGCGCGCGCGTGCGTGCACACACCTGTGTGTTATTCTACAGTTGGGGGTGGGAAGAGGAGCAAATTCACTTTATTTAGACTTGATTTTTTCAACTTTTTAGACCCATCATGACTAGAAGTCCATGTAGCTGAGTCTTCTCATGTTTGTTTTGTTTTTGTTTTGTTTTGTTTTAAGATTTTATTTATTTGCAAGGGAGAGATAGCAGAGAGATAAACAGAGAGCACATGAGCGATGGGGAGGGACAGAAGGAGAGAGAGCAGACTCCTGCCTGAGCAGGGAGCCGGATGTGGGGCTCGACCCTGAGATCATGACCTGAGCTGAAGGGAGATGCTTAACTGACTGAGCTATGCAGGGACCCCATCTCCTTTAGTTTTGTAACACTTACTTTGTTTCATGCAATTTATTCTTATTTCCAATTATGCCCTCAGTATAAACATTAGGTAAAAATTAGACATTAAAAGGAGAAACTTAAAATCACTATTTCAAGAAGATTGTCTTAGTTAGAACAGCAAAAACCTATCTCCTGCATGCCAGCTTCTCTTCTGTATGGTGCTTCATGTCCATCAGTTTACCTCATCTGCACAGTGGACCTATAAAGTAGATACCACCATTATCCTCACCATAGCAGTATAGAAAGTGGGCATGGAGAGTTTAAGTAATCCACCCAAGATAAGGTCAGGATTTGAACCTGGGCAGTTGGCCTCCAGGGTCCTTTTCTTAACCACTAAATCTGTGGTTTTCAGAGAGTGTTCCCCAGACCAGCAACATCTCCTGAGAAGTTATTAGAAATTCAGATTCCTGGGCACCACATTATATCTACTGAATCAGAAACTTTGGAGTGGGGGGCCTAAGGATTAATGCTTTAACAAGCTCTCAGGGCGCCCTGTCACAGGCTTAGTTTGAGAACCATGGCAACACATTAAGACAATATAGGGAAATCAAGAGGGACCTAACTCCTGCAAAGCCAATGGTTTGAGCCAAGGTTAGAAGTTGTTACACGAGACAAATACCTCCTTCTGGGAAAACTCCTCATTAGAGAGTAACAGTTTTCTCAGAGAAATTAAAAGAAACAATGTGAAGCCTGCTTTCACAAGTATTTCTATTTTTCAGGAGCCCTGAAGAAATGGTGACCATGGAAAAGGCAGATGTGATTGTCTTGTGCCTGCCCACGGACAAGTAAGGACCACAAGATAAAGGCCTTGGAACTGAAAGATGTTTCCCCACTCCAAGCCCCTCACCCTCGAGAAGAATGCCTTAATAAGTCTTGCAGGCCACCCCCTCAGAGAAAGTAACATTCATCTTTCCTGTCCGCTCCCTTGTATATAAGCTATCTCTAGTAAACTCCACTTTACTTTCTTTTTTCTTTCTTTTTTTTTTCTTTTTTAGATTTTATTTATTTATTTGACAGAGAGAGACACAGCTAGAGAGGGAACACAAGCAGGGGGAGTGAGAGAGGAGAAACAGGCTTCTTCCAGCAAGCAGGAAGCCCGATGTGGGGCTCGATCCTGGGACTCTGGGATCATGACTGGAGTGAAAGGCAGACGCTTAACGACTGAGCCACCCAGGCGCCCCAACACCACTTACTTTCTTTCTATGGAGTTAAGTGTTCATTTCTATGACACTGAGACTTAAGAACCTGGTCTAGAAGTCCAGTAACTCCACCACCCTGTGAAGCAACTACATGGTAACAAACTTGAACAGGTAGGTAAGGCTGTGCTGATAGAGTCAGAATAACTGTGGTTTCACAATTTCTAGATTGAATTTTTACCCTCAGGATCTGAGTTCTCCTTAAGGGAATTCACTTAAAACCCCACAACAGGGCGCCTGGGTGGCTCAGAGGGTTAAGCCTCTGCCTTTGGCTCAGGTCATGATCTCAGGGTCCTGGGATCGAGGCCCACATCGGGCTCTCTGCTCAGCAGGAAGCCTGCTTCCTCCTCTCTCTCTGCCTGCCTCTCTGCCTGCTTGTGATCTCTCTCTCTGTAAAATAAATAAATAAAATCTTAACAAAACAAAACAAAACCCACAACAGGTTGATGTTTGTGACATAAGCTGTTAGTGTGTGGGTTAGGATAGAAAAAATTCACTTCCTCTCTGTCCGGCATGGTTTTCCCAACCATCCCTTTTCAGTTTCAACTGGAAGGGTTGCGATCAGCGAGCTGGGTGTTTTAAGTTGGAGAATCCATTGCAGGTAAGAAGTAACTGCCAACTTACAGAGTAGCAACTACAAATGCAGCCGAATCCATCTGGCAAAACATCTGCAGGTAACCCCAGGTGGCACTCTGCAGATTATTTCAAATTTTGCATTTCTATCACTATGAAAAAGTGACTCTCCAAACTCTTTTCAAATCAAATTAAGAGATAAAATGTCATTGGCTCTGGGTAAGCTGTATTTTTTAATATTCTTTTTGCTCAAATAATATATCTGCATAAAAAGACTAAGAGAAAGTAAACTAAAATATGAACAGTGTCTGTCTCTGACAAGTGGGATTATAGTGGTATTTTTTTCTTATACTTTCATATCTTATGTCTCTTTTTAAGATTTATTTATATGACAGAGAGAAAACACAAGCAGGGGCAGTGAGAGAGGGAGAAGCAGGCATTCTGCCGAGCAGGGAGCCCAATGTGGGGCTCCATCCCGATACCCCAGGATCACAACCTGAGCCAGAGGCAGACGCTTAACGACTGAGCCACCCAGGTGTCCCTCATATCTTATGTCTTGACCTCTGTCCTGAAACCCAGACTTATATACCTAATTGCTCACTGAATACCTACTAAATGTCTGATAAGAAACTCAGGTATAACACATGAAAAAACAACCACTTAATTTCTAAGTTCTCATCAAAATCTTTCCCCTTTGTTTCCCATCTCAGGTAAAACAAAACAAAACATCTTACAAATGGCAAATGCTTGGGTCAAATCTAGTCTTCATTTTTACTCCCTCTTTCTCACAAACTATATCTAATCTGTCAGAAAAGTTGTTTGGCCAAATATATCCAGAAGGGGATAACTTTTCAAAAATAGCCAGAACAGTACCAAAAAATTACCTTCATCCAACCTACCTTTTTCTCTCACCTGATTATTGTGGTTGTCTCCTTCATGGTCTCCCTGTTTTCACCTTTGCCCCCAAGTCTATAGTCTGCAAAGCATCCCAAATGACCATTTTAAAACATGTCAGAATCATGCCATTCTACTGACCAAAACTTTATGATAGCTGCCAAAAATTGAGTCTGAGTTCTGATTTTACCCTCCTTACAAGTTAACAAATTAGCCTAGTACTGTTTCAAGGGATGCAGGCAGAAGGCATGAGACTCTTGGGTCAAAAATAAAGATTTTATTATCTTGACCTGGCAAGTAAAATGAGCATCAGTATATTTGTATCAGTTCCTCGTTTCCCCCTGGATTCCATGAGGGCAGCACAAGGTGCCTAAATGATCATGTATATAAACAATGGCTTGCACTGTAGGAGAGGAGCACTGGGCTCAAGAAAGCCACCCTTTTGCTTTGACTTCAGGACACATCTCTCCTCTCTAGTAGTGGCAACATGTGGAAGGTACGTACAGGTGCAATCCTCATTAAAAAGGAGCATATTCTCAGAATGTAGTCATTACAACCTGACAAGTTACAGAGAAACATGATTAGATGTGTAGTTGTATTCATCACAAATGATGTGATGTGATGTGGCACTGAACAGTGCAGAGTAATAATGTAGGATAGTCACTGGAAGCCAGTATTTATGGGAGTCACAGTGGATGATGCAGCATCATGAGTAATGATGTAATTAAATAAATGATATGAGAGCATTACAACAGCAAGATGTTCTCCATTGTTTCAGTACAAACAGGTCCCAAAGAGTCAACTTAGAGTTGCTAAGTTGCTAGCTCTCTCTCATGGTGAGAGAATGAACATAAAGAGATGGTTCTCAGAACTGCACATGCAGAGAGATGGTGTCCTAACACAGTAAAAAAACAAAACAAAACAAAACAAAACAAACACACAAACAAAAAAACCTTCTAAGACCAACCTTTTATTTAATATCCAAATAAAATATCAATGCAATCTAGCCACTCTCTTCCTTGTCACTGGTCATCCTTAATATACTTGTGGAAAAAGGTGTTTTTATCTTTGTACACTGCAGCCATTTCTCTGTTGAGATTTCCACAGCATTAAATACTGTGATTGCTGTTATATTCCACTAGGTATCTTCCTCTGTAAATGCCCCTCCCAGCCTTAAATAATCAGCATTTATCTCCTGTTAGATCCCTGCCAATAGGGGGCACTACTCTGCTAAATTGTCTTCATTTTCCTATTTTTTACACTGGTTAGCAACCTTCTCTTTTTCACTTTCTCCTTCTGCAAATAAAAAGCTAAATCAGAAACAGTCAAGTCAGCACTCTCTACCTGCCCTGACCTCATAAATTCCACAGTATAATCTTCTGACTCTCTTAATCAAAATCACTAGATGGCTTTAAAAATACAGGTTCCTAGACCCCATCCTGATCTACTGAATCAGACCCTTTGAGAATATGGCCCAAGTCATGCACCTTTAACCAACTCAGGCTATTCTTTTGCAAGTTGAAGCTTGGGACCACCCACTTAACCACAAGGCAAAGGCAAAACAATAGCCCAGCTACAATCACTCCCCCTCCCAGTGATGTCAAAATTTATGATATGTAGAGTCGAGTAAAAAAGCCTCCACAACCATCCAGTATTGCTCCAGCTAGTGACAGAAAGTCAGCTGCCAAATACAATTGTACTAAATACATTTGTTTACATTTGTTATGTTGTTACAACATGAAGTCTGTGCACATGCTGCCTTGCAGCCCAGAATGTCTTGCTGACAAATTTCTATGTCTTTAAGCAGACTCCTCAGGAAAGCCCGTTCTGGCTCCTCCCACCTTTTGCTTTGGAAGCCTAGTCTCCTTTATGTGACCGTCTTTTCCTCCAAACTATGAAGTTCCTCAGAGATTTCTTTCTTCAACAACTTATGACCATACTTGGCTCATAGTAAATACTCAAGTATTTGTTGAATTAATGAACAACAACAAAAACTGGGAAGGCCAAGCCTGAATGATTTTGCAAAATTTAAATGCAGCTCTTTAAATCATCTAATTTTTGCCTCAGAACAAAAAATGTTGTATGAAATCTGCCTCCAAATTTTATTGATCTTCTTCTGGAAGACATGGGCTGTGTTCAAAGTCAAAAGAACTTTAAAGCAGGTCAGACCTTCCTTTGAAACACTGGCAATGTGGAGATGGCAAAATCTTACAATTATTAATAAAGTCGAAAATTCTTGATGTTAGGTAGCGTTTGATCTTCTGAGAACCAAAATTAGCCATGTGTGGCATTCAAACTTAACATCTGCTCTTTCAACCTGCTTTGTTGGGCTGTGAAATATTCCAGTTTATTCCTTCCAGGTAGTAGGTGTAGGATTTCTGAGTTGAAAGTCTGTTAGGTGAGGCCATCGAGGGGTGGTTGTGAATACTGGAAGACTGATAGGGACAGCTGACTAATAGGGGTCGCCACAGGTGGTGAAAAGAATAATGTGGTCCTTCTGTGACTTTTCCTAATGTTGATCTTTCTTCTCCTGGGCTAAGAAGTCCTGAGATCACTTCCTTTCTCCTTCCTTGTGGGCTCACCTCCACACCCCCATTCTCTACCCAAGTCCCATGACAGAAGAATCTTTCACTGAAGAGAATTTTGTCCCAAGTATCCCCCAAAATGGAGATATTTAAGAAAAGTTTTTTTTTTTTTAAGATTTTATTTATTTGACAGAGAGAAACACAGCCAGAAAGGGAACACAAGCAGGAGGAGTGAGAGAGAGAGAAGTAGGCCTCCCGTCCACCAAGGAGCCCGATGTGGGACTTGATCCCGAGTCTCCGGGATTATGACCTAAGCCAAAGGCAGTCGCCCAACCAACTGAGCCACCCAGGCGCCCCAGAAAAGTTTTGTTTTAAATGAGTTAACTACCAAAGAAAAAATTTAAAAACAAATGAAAAGAAATACCAAAACCTTAAAACAACTGGAATTTTCCCCATGTCAAATTAATGTTCACAGGATTTTCTTCCAAATTATGTATGTCCTTCAGAAAGATTCAAGCTATCATCTGCAAGGGTGAAAGCAAACTTTGGTGGGAGGCCTGACAGTGTCCAAAAAGTTTCTTCAGCCAGCTCTTTCATGCCCCATATTCCACAGTAAGATGTTCACTTACTGGTTTAAAACCTTTGTAGGTTTTATTTTTTTATTTAAAGATCTCTAATAGTGGGATGCCTGGGTGGCTCAGTTGGTGAAGTGTCTGCCTTCGGTTCAGGTCATGATCCCAGGGTCCTGGGATGGAGTCCCACATTGGGCTCCTTGTTCAGCAGGGAGCCTGCTTCTCCATCTGTCTGCAACTCCCCCTGCATGTGCTCTCTCTCTCTCTCTGAAAATAAAATCTTTTAAAAAAATCTCTAATAGTGTTTATGTATCACAATGTAACAAGGATACCTCAGAGTGAAATATTGGTCAGAATTGATTTTGACCAAAGATATGGTGTTGAGAGTAGGGAGTAAGAAGAGGATGGGGGTGGGTGGGATAAAAAGCAATGTTTGGGGCTATCTGGGCTGCCTGGGGTGAGGGAATTAAAAGAAGTCTTCAGGCCTGTTTCATCTACCTTGGAATTCCCCTGTCCAGTTCTACTCAGAGTCTGTACAAAAAGCACAGATTTTCACCATATGTTCTTTGATTCCCTTTGCTAGCAACAGTCCCCATATATCAAAATGCTTTTGGTATTCTTTAAGAAGTTAATGCTCTTTAAAAATATTTTTTAAGTCATTGTGGCACATGACTTAAAAAAAAAGTTTGGACCAGAGATCTAAAGCATCTCAATGAATCCAGAGAGAATTGACAGAAGCAATACAAATGGGAAAAAGGAAAAAGTGATGAGAATAGATGTACAAAGTTGTCTCAAATGCTTAATTATCTTTAAGCACCAGAAACTCAGAATTAATTCCTTTAATGGGCTAATATTCAAGCCATGATTCACTATCTCAGACCAGCAAACCATCAAGATGAATTTCTAGTCTATGGTAAATAAAGATGATGGAGTCTGAAAAATCTGAAAAATTCCCTAAATCTCATGATGTGCCTAATCCCTCTCTCTGGAAATGTTACAGGTGAAATGTCCATCAGTGGTTGTTCATGTCTGTTTCAGGGCCAGGATATTAAGCTCTCATTCACTTGGACAATTCCCTTGGAGAGAAAGAAACTTGACTTCAGGTGGTTTGGTAATCACCTCAAAAGCATATCTGTCAAAGTGCATCAGCCTGAAGGTTTAGAGAAATACTTATGTTGTCACTGCTTTGTTCAAATGAGCAGAACCATCTTCCCCCCAGAACTCTGAAAGGCTGGGTGTTTCATTTCCTTCAAGCTTTTCCTAAAAATCACCTTCCTAATGAGGCCTTTCCCCTACCCCTATTTAAAACTATAATCCTCCCTTCAACTACCATCAGTTTTCCTTCCCTAATTTGCTTTTCTCCAAAACCCTTCCTACTGGCTAACAAAATATATATTCATATCTTCTCTGACTCCCTCAACTAAAATGCAAGTTTCATGAGGGCAGGATCTTCTTCTTGCTGTATCCCCAGGGCCTAAAATAGTGGCTTTGGCAGACATAGGTACTCAGTAATATTTATTGAGTAAATGAGTAATGAGTAAATGATCTAGGCTAGGAAACTTATTAAAAGTAAGGCCATGAATTCAGAGATGTCAAACAAGAATATATTTTCCTATAGTTTTTATGAGCTGGAGTTTATCTTTAGTAAAATCACAGATTCCTTTTTAAAATATGTATATGGCCATGGTCCACACACTTGAGAAGTAGGCAACAAAACAAAATCTTCCAGGAGTAAAAACATGGCTTTTGAAAGTTATCCTTTCTTTTTTATTTATATCTTTCAAGCAGTTGCTACAGCTGATAACTTGAGTAGTCAAAAATATGACACTTTCTGTTCTGGAGCTTAATGGGAGAAACACCCAGCTAAGAACTATGAAGAGCAGTGTTTTGTGTGCATGAGTGTGTTCCTGTATGTAGAAATATGGGGGGGGGGGGTGTAGGATGGAAAGAAAGTTGCTCTAAAGTTCTGTGCTTGAGTTTCCCAGATTGGAAAGTCTCTTCTTTGTGGGGAAAGGGCATGCTGTGAGAATAAAAGTAAAAAGAAAAATCAATTTGAAAAAATATATAGATTTTATTATTGCTAGGTTTTGTACTTATTGCTGATAATAAAGTTACATACTTTGGGGGTGCCTGGGTGGCTCAGTTGGTTAAGCAACTGCCTTTGGCTCAGGTCATGATCCCAGAGACCCGGGATCAAGCCCCACATCGGGCTCTCTGCTTGGCGGAAGGCCTGCTTCTCTTTCTCTCACTCCCCATGCTTGTGTTCCCTCTCTGGCTGTGATTCTCTCTGTCAAATAAATAAAATCTTTAAAAAAAAAAAGTTACATACTTTGGCAATCTGTTCTATTTAACACTTAAGAAAATGTTAGACCATATTGAATACAAAATGTTTGAAAACATTTGAACAGATATGCTTCCATTGACTTTGTCTTGAAGAGAAGATGGAAAAGGCATTTTTGGCTTCCCTGTGTTGGATTTTAGGAAAATGAATTAACCAATATACAAATGTTTAATGTGTCTTAAGCAACATCAAAATGAATGATAATAAACTTACCTATTAAGATTTAGTCCACTACTTATTTTATCTTGGTCAGGATCAAATTATAGAGTACAGATTTTTCTGTGAAAATTCTGAAATGATAGCAATCCATCCATCCATATCCATCCTTGAATATAAATGACCCTAGAATTATACATTGTAGTATATCCATATTAAGAAATAGGAGAACTGACAATTCTAATAAATATGTCTACTGTTGCCAGGCCACGGTGGAAAGTTTAGCCAGCTCTTTGATAAACAAATATTTTGGGTTTCCTATCTTCAGTAGAAATGCTGGCTCTGAGAAACCTCAAATAGCTGAGGAGTTAAGAGCCCTGCCTTCCAGTTTGGTTCTGCTACTAGCAAACTACTACATATGGTCTTGGCCAGTCTCTATTTTCTAGGACTGTTTCCTTGTAAGCAAGATGAAGGGGATGAAATAGATTACCACAGAAGCATCAGAGAATATTAGAAGTAAAGGAGCTTTAGGGGTCATTAATCTAACATGTCTATGTTATACAAGAAGTAAATCCTAAAGTGTCTATGTTGGCTATGATAATTATATTATTAATCTTCCCAGTCAGATTTATAGTAATTTCTCCCTTTCTCACAAAAAATGAAATTAAGTTTTTTATTTTCAAAACATGAGAAAAGATACTCTCCAAAATAAGTAAGATGTGTCAGGAGTAAATTTCCAACCTATAAATAATAATGTTAGTCTTAATCATTCCCCAATTTGAAATGTTTTCACTTGCCTAAGAATGTAAAATGAGTATTTATTAAAGTGTAGTTATTTATCATATGCATTCTAATTAATTCATTTTGGGGAGCAAGGGATGATGACAAAATTCACTGAACCTCTATTATTTGAGAAGCATTTTATATTTATTATCTTATTTGGTTCTCTCTCTTTTTTTTTAAGATTTTATTTATTTATTTGACAGAGAGAGATTACAAGTTGGAAGACAGAGAGACAGGCAGAGAGAGAGGAGGAAGCAGGCTCCCAGCCAAGCAGAGAGCCCGAAGCAGGACTTCATCCCAGGACCCTGAGATCATGACCTGAGCCAAAGGCAGAGGCTTTAACCCACTGAGCCACTCAGGCGCCCTCTTATTTGGTTCTTAAACCAATGGTCACAATCATCATTTGTACACTTGATATTAATGCGGTTAAATAATTTGTCCTAAAATAGATTGCCAAACAAGTGAATTGCAAAGCTAGGATTCAATCTCAAGTCTTACTGGCCTGAAATCTTTGGGAATTTTTACTATTCTACATGATCTGACTGAAGAGAGAAAATTTTTGTTTCAAAATTCTTGGGTAAACCAGGACTACACACCTCTGGATAAAAGCTGCACAGTAACTTAATGACTTGCACAATGCACAGAGAGAGAACAGGATGCTTGGGTCAAGGTGAAGAAGTCATTACTCAGATATCTCTCCTTCCACACCAAAATACGAACATATTTTTAAATATTAAAAAGTACAGAGCCACACTAAAAAAAAAAGTGAAAGAATTCATATTGCAGAAGCAGAGGAAACCCAGAGCAAAAGCAAGGATTAAAGTATTACAACCCAGATGGCCCTATAACCATTATATATGTGATGGGACTTCAGGGACTGTGTAGGTACGAAAGTTAAATCTGCCACACGCATAGCAAAGGATGAGAAGCTGCTCTCCATGTGAGTCTAGAAGTCTAGAAGACCACACTGCTAATCCATTTATAAGGGTTAAAATACCTCTATTATCCACACAAAATTACAACTAGAAACATTCCATTTGTCTGAGCAAAGAAAGACTGTATGAAATCTGGACTAATATTGATACATAACCAAGATAGATATTAAATTTTATCAAATATTTCAGCAACTATTTCGGATTAAAGTCATCCACAATATAACAGATGGATGTTTTCTAGTAATTTATAAATACAAAATCTTACATCAAGCTTAATAGGAAACACTAGGAGATGATAATTAGATTCTAGCTAACACAGACAAAGAAGAAAGAAGTGTGTCATACAACTTGAAGGAAAAAAGACTAATTTAACATAACTTACAGATGATAGCATTATAGAAATTGAAAAAACAAAGAGAATAAATATCAAAACTATTACAAACTATGTCTTCAATAAAAAATAGCCTTTAATAAAAACCACAATGATTTCAAAAGCATAATGTGAGAGAATATACACAATATGTTCAAACAAGATAATATAGCTAAATGATAATTAGCAAGAAAAATGAAAAACCTGTCAGAAAAAAACTTTACCATGCTCCTGAGAGACAGAACAATGTTTGATCAAAAGAAAAACCTATTCTTATACAAGATTTCTAGCACAAGGTTATTAATTTTCCCTCAATCTACAAATGTAATGCATCCCAACCAAATAAAGAAAAAAAAAACTTTTTTAAATGAAACAAACTAACTCAAAAGTTCATAGGAAGAAATATACAAGCAGTAATAGCCCCTACATCATAACATTTATGTTATGGAATGAGCTGTATCCCACCAAATCATAAAATTGAAGCCCTAAGCTCCAATACGTTAGAATGTGGTTGTACTTGGAGACCTGGCCTTTAAGGAGATAATTAAGTTAAAGGAGGCCATCAGGATGGACTCTCAATCCAACTGGTGTCTTTACAAAAGGAAGAGACTAGGGGGATACCCAGAGAGACCAAAGGCTGCTCACACACAGACAAAAGGCCATGTGAGGACACACAGAAAGAAGGGAAATATCTACAAACCAAGAAGACAGGACTCAGGAGGAACCTCACCTGCCATCACTTTGATACTGGACTGCTAGCTCCCAAAAATGTTAGAAAATAAATTTCTGTTAAGTCCCCTACTCTGTGGTATTTTGTTATGGCAGTCCTACAGACTAATACAATACATTCCATGCAAAATTACTGAGCATCACTATCGAGAAAACATCTTTATGAGTTAGGTTTTTAATAATGATAATTGATGTTATTAATAATATGGCCCTGAATGTTGGAAACAATCATAAATTGTAGAGCCAAGGAGAGCTACTTGCTTGAGTTACTATGCGAATTACCCAAATGTTTCCTACCCACTGAAAATTCTGTTAAAGTAACAGTAATTTGTTAAAATGGTTAAATAATTCAACTCGCAGTATTTTTCCTCCTAGTCTCCTCAGTTACCATATATAAATAAATCAAAGTATTTATTGCCCATTCTCTAGATACAGATCTAGGTAACATAAAGGATAAAAAGATTTTGTATTAACAAGATCCTTTAACTTTTATAAGGGAAATGAGACCTATGTCCAAAAATTGTAAGCAAGAATAAAATATTCCTATATAAAGTAATACTTGTATGGTGGCTAACTGAACATAATAATAAAAACATAAAAATTAAAAAGAATAATATTTGTTGATATTTTAAGTTTTCATTCTGATAAGTGGGCAGTTTCCCAGACTTTCACATTTATTTTTAAATCTACAATTTCTTTTCTTTCTCTCTCTTTCTGTTTACTCCTTGAAACTGTGATCAAGTGTTAGTTTCTATATGAAACCACTTTGGGGCCCCCTGGGTGGCTCAGTCCATTATGAGTCTGCCTTCGGCTCAGGTCTCAATCCCAGGGTTCTGGGATTAGGTCCTGCATTGTGCTCCCTGCTCAGTGGGGAGCTTGCTTTTCCCTCTGCTTCTGCCTGCCACTCCCACTGCTTGTGTTCTGTCTTTCTCTGACAAATAAATAATAATAAAAAAACAAAAAACACTTTGTCCAACCACCCCATGGTCTATTTGTGTACCCTCTGCAAAAATGTCTCAATAGCACACGCTATAAATATTTGTTTACATGCTTGTCTCATCCAAGATTATGCTCATTCAACCTTCTGTACTTGGCACCAGCACACTGCAGGAAAAACAGAAGAGATCAACCAAATATATGAAAAAAAAGGGGGGGGTGGACTATTTTATAGGGAGACAGAATTTAATATTGTAAGGACCAAAAGAATGAGAGGAGCACAGGAGACATTTGAGATCTCATCATAATCAAAGAATCAAACAATCCTAGCAGCATAGATATCCTGAAAGAAAATAACTGGCTATGTCCAGTCCTGGAGTTGATCTTAAATTATTTGCAATGAGAGATGAAGCTAACATAATTTCCTGTTCCCGGAATAAAAAATTTGAGGACAAAATATATTTCCCTGTTTCTGTGCTCAACATAATGAAGACTGGCAAAAGCTACCAACTTGCTTGCTACAAAAGATAAATTGCTTTGGAAGATAAATCTACAAACCAACCAAAACAGCTTAAAGCCTAATAGTTCACTTCAAGACCCTCCTCCCACTGTGTCCACCAAATCAAAGTTATTTTGTTATAAACTCTACCCAATTCCAATTTCCTGCTGGACAACATCACCTTAAAATCATGTAGTCTTTCATCCTTTATCCTAACAATTCCCTTTGTAGAGCCTGCTAACTATTACACAGGCATTCATCCTTACCATAGTTTACGTCTCATCAACTCAGGGTTAATGGACACATTTTTCTAGTGGTCCTTTGGTGGAGCTGAAGGCCAAGAGTATCCTTAAAATGAATTTGACATATGCCTCAACTTTGAAGAATGATTTAAGATGGGAAAGCTCATTTTTTGTTCATTACCTTATATTTCATTCTTTTCCCCAAAGAGGGCAAGTCATGAACTAACATAAAAACACAAAGTATTTTTATTCATTTTTTTAATGACAGGTAATGTTACAAATATTTTCACTTTCCTCCTCTTGTAAATATTTTCTCATATCCTTATACTCTTAATTGTATGGTATTACCTGAAAAATAATCATTTAACAGCTTTATTAAGGCACAAGTATATACTATAGGAAATGTGTATTTTCTATGATAGAATTCCTTAAGACATAAAAACGTTGCCTTTTTATTTTTATTTTTAATTCAAGTTTTTATTTAAATTCCAGTCAGTATTCAGTGTAATATTAGTTTCAGGAGTAGAATTTAGTGATTCCTCACTTACATACTATGCTGAGCACAAGTGCCCACCTTAATGCTGCCTCCTTTTCAAAATGTTTTTACCTTGACTACTTATTGTCCATGAAAAGAAAAAGAATATACCATCACCATTGTACTATAAGATGTGGTTTAGAAATTTTATATTTTAGGGGTACCTGGATGGCACAATCAATTATGTGTTCAATTATTGTTTTGGCTCATATCATGATCACAAGGTCATGAGATGGGGCCCCCCACTCCCTTGGCTCCACACTCAGAGGGGAATCTGTTTAAGATTCTCTCCCTCTGTCCCTCCCCCCCCACTCTATCTCCCTTTCTCCCTGAAATAGATTAAAAAAAGATATTTTATATTTTACTTTTTTACAGTAAATTACAACTAGTTATCATCTTTGAAACCTGTAATCTGTTTGATGGAACAAACCAAAAAATGAAAAAAAATAGCAGTAAAAAGTGAGAAGTTGGTAAACAGATAAATGTTTATAAATGGATATAATTCCAAAAAGTCCCAATTAGCTATTATTTAAAGGAATATTCTACCATTTTAAGAATTACTGATAGCCAATATTTATCTTTTATCCTTCCAACTGAGCCACCCAGGTGTCCCCCTCAAAGTCTACTTTCTTAAGAGAGAGAAAGGATAATTAAAACACAGCTGAAACAATAAAGGAAAGAGATTAAGAACTCCGTGTTTGGCTTGAGGGGCAAGATGGCAGAGGAGTAGGAGACCCAGATATCATCAGGTCCCAAGAGTTCAGCTGGATGTTTATCAAACCAGTCTGAGCACCTACAGACTCAACAGGATATCAAAGAGAAGAAGAGCAGCAATTCTAGGAACAGAAAGCAACCACTTTCTGTGTGCAGAAATGAATGGGAGGCGATATTTGGGAAGATAGCAGGGAGGGGGAAGGGCCAGTTCCTGGCCAGCAGTAGAACAGCAGAGCACAAAACCAGAAACCATTAGAAGTCTGCTCCACTGAGAAACCTCGCAGTAGAGGCTAAGCAGGGGGTGAAACATTTGCTCAGAGAGTGTGGTCACAGGATCCATGGGGTCACAGAAGGAACCAGGGTGGCAGAGTGTGGCAGAGCTCCCAAGTATCAGAGCAGGGAAGCTGGCCACAAAAAAAGAGCCAAGGAGTGGGTTCACAGCTTGGGGCTGCCATAAACCAAGATCCAAGGCAAAGCTGGACCACAACTCTTCGAGTAGGGACACACCAGTGGCAGTGTTTTTAGGAGGAACTGAATATGTGCACATATAATTTGAAAATACTTAACAGTAAGTCAAGGTGGAATATATTTTTTGATATCCACTAACTACAATAATACAGCTCTTACATCATGACACTTATGAGCCATTCAGGTCATGTATGATTCACCCAAACAGGAGTAACTGCTGGACTCTCTTTATAAGGGGTGCTATCTACAGAGACTGTTTAACCTCAATACCACAATGTACTAGCAAGTTCAACTAGGATCTATGTGGGGCAAGAAATTATTGTTAGCAGGGCACCTGGGTAGCTCTGCTAAGTGTCTGCCTTCAGGGCGCCTGGGCCACTCAGCTGGTTAAGCGAGGTCTTCAGCTCAGTTCATGATCCTAGGGTCCTGGGATTTAGTCCCACATTGGGCTCCCCCTGCTCTGCAGAGCACCTGCTTCTCTCTCTCCCTCTGCCTGCCTCTCCCCCAGCTTGTGTGTGTGGTCTAGTGCATGCTTTCTCTCTGTCAAATAAACAAACAAAATTGAAAAGGGAGGGAGGGAGGGAGGGAGGGAGGGAGGGAGGGAGGGAGGAAGGAAGGAAGGAAGGAAGGAAGGAAGGAAGGAAGGAAGGAAGGAAGGAAGGAAAAAATATTTGCCTTTCGCTCAGGTCATGATCCCAGGCTCTTGGGATGGAGTCCTGCATGGGGGGGTGGGGGGGGTGTTGTCCCTGCTCAGCAGGGAGCCTGCTTCTCCCTCTGACTGCCTCTCTCCATGCTCATTCGGTCTCTCTCAAATAAATAAAATTAAAACAAAAACGAAAGAAAAATTGTTAGCAATATCTAAATGGATTAAAGAATTTAGGGTTTACAAAGATTAAAACAGAATAGGTTAGCTGAGAATGCCTGAACTCAAACTCAGGAATGGAATATATACATGTAACGTAAGTTTCTCTAAGATCCAAAGATCAGTCATAACTCAAATTACACTGGCTCTTGCCTGCATTTTCCTTCCATCGTAACATCCATTCTGGTGAGTAACTTGCAAGCCTTTCTGGAAGAAATCAGAGGATGATTTTTATACATTTAACAAACTCCTCAAAGAACCTCTACAACTTTCTCTACTCAGTATTGTTCCCCAAAAAGTCCATGGCAAACACCAAAATAGCCTCTTCTCACCAGACACTATGCGGAAACTATGGGGAAGAATAAAGGATGGGCATCAGTAAAAGCCTCTAAAGCTGGAAAAGTTAAGAATATGATTTCCCCCTAGAGCCTCCAGAAGGATGCAGACCTGTATCCCTTCCAACACTTTTGAGTTAGGCCAAGTAACACTCATTTCAAACTTCTGACCCCCAGAACTGTAAGGTAATAAATTGCTACTGTATTAAGCCGCTCAATCTGTGATAATTTGTTACAGCAGCAATAGGAAACTAATATAGAAGGGAACTAAATCTTTCATGGCCCAATTCAAATTATCTTTCCCTTCTGTTAGTTGGGTGTGACTTCCTAATAGACTACCACGTTCTGATCAATAAGTGCTGGTTCTGATCCATAAACATGTTTCAGAACTTGTTTATATCATCTTGAACAGTCATTTGCAGAGATTTTCCAGTTTCTCTTTTGTAAGTCTTATTGTATATATGCCCATGTCTCTAATTGTTGTTCCTTTGTTTGTATCTGTACCTCCTTCCGATGAATTCTCAGGAAACTACTGCAATTCTCAGGTGCAGATACCTTCTCTTTGGAAATGGCTTGTTTGGTGGGTGGGAAATCCTTTTTACTTCTTAAATTCTTTTGTTGCTTTGTCCTTCTGGCTCATTTTTTGGAAGGGAACACATTAGAAGGTTAATCACCACCTGAAAAAGCATCTCCTGTAATGCTGAATTCACTGGTTCTATGAGGGTGTGTGTGTGTGTGTGTGTGTGTGTGTGTGTGTGTGTGTGTGTGTGTGTCACAACCAGACCTGCTTTATGGCTAGGAGAGCCTAGGTTTGTGCTGTAAAATCATCTTATTCACACTGTATGTGGGCAACACCCTAGGGATTTGAATGAGAAAGATGTTTATCTAGGCATTTCCAAGGGTTCCTTTAGTCAGCAAATTTGTGATAGACAGGGGAAGAAGATGCTAGGAGAACATGGGAAGAAGTACGTGTCAGCTGCGAGAGCAAAAGACAGGAAAATGGAAGATGGAGACCAGAACAAAAGAACCACAAAACATTATTTTTCAGATAGAGGAGGAGAATTTCGAAGGAATGGAGGATGAGGAAAGAAATCATTCTATGATCAATGCTGTTGACTTATCTATTTTATCAACATTTATTGCAATCACCTGAGCTTCTATAAGTTTCCACATCTGATCAATTTTCCTATTTATTAGCAGAATATCTTAAAACTAAACACTGAAGAGGAGTCCTGCACAGTTTGTTGTCAACTAAGATTTCTTTTCCAGTCTAGTACACAGTATAGTGATTCAGGTAGTAAATCTTAATGATTCTTAAAAAAGGAAGGAAAGCAGAATTTAAGGTTAAAATAGAAGTGGCAAAGTGAACATAGGATTTCAGTTGTTTTTCTATATGCAGTTAAAATATTAGATGCAGAGTTTGTTATTATTGGGTGAGCATATATCATGTCAGGAGGTCTTAATAACTTTGGCAAGCAAGAAAGCCAATGGAAAGTTTCTTTGGCTAACAAAAAATCCTTTTTTTAAGGACTCATGGAAGATATCCATTACAGAGTTCAGAAATCCATGAGGGAAAAAAAACATTAAAAAGATACTATTTTTGTTCTGGCTTTCATGTTTTCTATTTCTCTCTAGGCTTCACATTCAAAATATATGGGTAATAAATGCCCAAAGACTTAGTACATTACATCTTGGAAATGTAAGCTAAGCATTTGGTGAGTTTTCACTGAAAACATTAAAATATTTTTTCCAGGTGTTACTGCTTCACAATAAATTTGAAACTGTAACATTTTTATAGGGACATTCTTATTCACAAGATTTCTTTGAATATATGTGATTTTTTGCATATGACAGGGACATTAAAAAACACATTCTTAGTTGCCTTTTGCCACACTTAATTTATGACCATCGGACATTACATATCCTTTTTTCTTTATAAGCTGCCTACTGTGTGCCGTTTTTCTTCTATACAAATTTACAGCGTAGCTTGAGCAGCCTAAAGCCAGCAGAATGGAAACAAACAATAACAAAAATATCTTGGCTTTGGAAATGTACATATCTTATCTGAATTTAATTAAAACACATTTACATGCATCTTTGTGTGAATCAAAGTTTTCATGACTTCTATATTTAACCATTATGCCATTCACTAAAGACAAATCTTATTTTTAAAAAGTGATAAATTAGGGGCACCTGGGTGGCTCAGTTCGTTAAGCGACTGCCTTCAGCTCAGGTCATGATCCGAGAGACCCGGGATCGAGCCCCACATCGGGCTCACTGCTCAGCAGGAAGCCTGTTTCTCCCTCTCTTGCTCCCCCTGCTTGTGTTCCCTCTCTGGCTGTGTTTCTCTCTGTCAAATAAATAAAATAAAATCTTTAAAAAAAAAAGTGATAAATTAGAAACTCCTGGGTGGCTCAGTGGGTTAAGCAGCATGTCTTGATTGTGGCTCAGGTCATGATCTTGGGCTTATGAGATCAAACATCAGACTTCTTGCTGGGTGTGGAGCCTGCTTGAGAGTCCCCCTTTCCCTCTTCCTCTCCTTGTGCCCCACCCTCCTTTTTAAAAAGTGATAAATTAAAGAGGAATCTAAGAAAGTCTGATTATACCTAAACCCCATTTCCAATAAAGCTCTTGCTTCTGCATGAAATAACTTTGTCTCATATAAGCTGCATCTTGGGGCAGAACTCATTTGAGAGCCTAAGACAATCATCCATTGATTGTCACAAGGAAAATCAACCTATAAGACGGCATGGTGGCCCATAATGGAGAGGGTATATCAGTATGAGGGACTTATTCACTAAACAGATTTTCTTCTTAGAAAAGAAGTCCTACAGTTCCTCTTCCAATATATTTTTCATGTCTATGCCCTCTTTCTATCCCATTAGCACCACACTATCCAGGCCACCATCTTTTGGTAGACCAAAGCCGTAGACTCCTAACCTCGTTTCTCGACTAGCACCATTTCCCTCTCAAAAACCATTTTTCATACAGCACCCAGTGTTTTTTTAAAGAGTACATAAAATAATGTCATTCACCTGATTTTAAATTCTCCAGTTCTCATTACATATCAACTTCAGACATATAAAACAAAATTCGAACTGGTATGGGGACATCTGGATTGCTTAGTTGGTTGAGTATCACACTCTTGATCTCAGCTCAGGCCATCACCTTAGGATCGTGAGATCATGCTCAGCAGGGAATCTGCTTAAGATTCTCTCACTCTGCCTCTCCTTCCCCAGCCTCGTGATCTCTTTCTCTCTAAAATAAACCTTTAAAACAACTTTCAAACTAGTATGATCTGCCTCTGCCTATCTTTACCTCTCCATTCTCTTACTTACTGTGCTCCAGTCAGCTTGGTCTTCATTCTGTTCCTCTTACCGCCAAAGTCCCTCCCATTTCAGGGCTTTGCAATTACCAGTCCTCCCTCTAAAGCAATCTCCTGTCCCATCCCTCAGGCCAGCTTCCTCTTTTTCTTCCTTCAGGTCTCAGTTGAATATTTTTTCAAGAGGTCTTCCTCTAAAGTAGTGGTACTCAGTTTTCACTGTGTATCAGAATCACCTCTAGGAAACTTAAGAACTTTCAGCTGACCGAGACCCACTCCCATGAAGTAGACTAGAGTAGGACCCTGGCATCAGAATTAAATCAAATCAAACCTCTACAGGTGATTCTAACTGTGGCTAACTTGTGAATCAGCGACCTGACCTAAAGAACCTCACCATCCCCTCTCCTCATCATATCCACTATTAGAGTGTCTCTCAGTATGTGTCATACTCTGTAGTCATCTTGACTTGCTTTCCTGTTGTCTTTTTCTCCCACTAAAATTCTAATTCGACAAGGGCAAGGAAATTTTCTGCCTATTTACTGCTATACACCCAATGTCTGACATCAATGAAGGAAAGACTGAAGGTTCTTCAGGTCAGTAGACAGAAACAACCTGGAGAATCCATTAAGTAGAGGTGATACAGAATGAGAGAGAAAGTGGTGAAAATAGATGAAAGAACCAGAGGCTGAACTAGGAGGGTGAAGCATGAGCATAAATCATGGACCACAAAATAGTCTCTTGGGCCATTCTCTCTCTTCCAATAAAACATGAATGTCCGAAGACTAAAACTGAGTCCTTTTTTGTGAGTGCCTAACATATCCTAAATTGTCTCAGTCCATATAATCTCAGTTCCACAAAAACACGATGCCTACTTTATTGACACAGAGATTACAACTATCTCATTATTGATTTTTAACATAGAGAGAAGCCTTATTTTAAATCTTAAAGCTATCTCATTTTATTCATGCCATTTTAAATAGATGCCTTCTTAAAAACATTACATTTACCTACCTTCTTTAAAAGAATCCGCTGAAGGAAATTTAACATTGACTTGGTAACTCCAGGATTTTCAGTCAAATATTTTGCTGTGTCATATGACTTTGAAATCCTTAAGATATCTTAAAACATATACCACTCTTATAAAAGTCTTTGGAATAAAAGGCTCTCATGGTTCTCAACTTTTCTTTTTAAGTTTCTGGGAACTCTGCTCTTACCTAAATCCCCTTGCTGCTTAGCATGCTTATATACTCAGCTGTGACTTTTGAAAGTTAATGACTTTTTAAAACAAATGCAAACACAACCAAGTGGTAATTCCCATGCTTGGCTATGATTGTAATCACTTGGAAAGCTTTCTCTCTCTCTTTTTTTTTAAGATTTTATTTATGAGAGAGAGAGAGCAGGGCAAGAGAGGAAGAGCAGGAGCGGTGGGGAGGGGCCAAGGGAGATGGAGGGAGAAACAGACTCCCCATTGAGCAGAAAACCCGACCTGACACAGGGGTAGGGCTCAGTCCCAGGATCCCATTAGCAGGACCTGAGCTGAAGGCAGATGCTTAACCTATAGAGCCACCCAGGTGCCCCAGTAAGAGAGCTTTAACAACCATGAGTATCTGCCTCCTTCTTCAGATCCTGGAATTCTTGATTTAATTGACTAAGAATGTGGCCAGGACATTAGCTGGCTTGTTTGGGGTTTTGGTTTGTTTGTTTGTTTCTTTGTTTGTTTTTGGTTCCCAGGTGATTCTAAAACATACCTCATTAGGAACTGGAACTAGCAGTTCCAAAAGCAGCTAGAACCCAGACAGGATTTCACTCTCCCTCTGTGGGTGAGTATATATGTCTCCAGGCTACTTTCTCTGCTTCACTTTGCACAGTTAGGTAAGTGACCCTGTTATTCCTACATATAAATGTTCTTCAGTTTCTAGAACCAAATGAATCTAACAAATCCCTTGGTTTGTTTCTAAGTCTCAGGAGCAAGATGTAATCAACCCTGTTGGGCCCCTGTCTACCCATACTCTCTCCAGGAATAAGCAGGAAGCAAAGTCAGATTGTAGAAACAAACATGGGTTTAGGGTAAACAAACTGTAGGTGTACTTTACAGTTGGTAAGAGTTTTGCAGAGAAATTCTCAGAAATGGGTATGTGGTATCTACTTAGAGAATCCTGTCTTACCCTCAGAAGGACAATGGATCCTCCAATGAGTTCCCACCCATTCTCAAAAGCTCTATTCCAGAAGCATTGTTTTTTCTTTTTAATCACTCTCAGCAGATTTTAAGGAATCAAATAGCTCAAAGCTGAACTGCATCAAGGGAACAACCACAGAAAGCCCTTCCACGTGCATGCTTAGACGGGTAGCAGAACTTAGCAAACACGCAGCCGCAGTCCAACTTGTCTGCTTATCTCCTCTTACCAACCTCACTGTAGCCCAACTAACGTGTGTTTGTTCTGTGGTGTAAGTGATAGAGGCTACACCAGAGGGGGTTCTCACACAGAGTAATCTGTATTTGCAGCAAATAAGGAGATCACAGGAATAACTTACAAAGCAGTGACTCCCTGAGCAGGAGCGAGGGAGTTCTCTTTATTTAGGGTTCAGGATAAATATTCACAAAAGAGGGCTTTGTCATCACATGTAAAGGTGGGCATAGGTCGCGGTTGTGCAGGGGCACTACAGGTGCATCCTACCTTATGCTAATGAGGATTGTGCTTCTTGGGTGGAGACTTCAACATTCTAACGAAGCAGAGATAATTTTAGGCATGGGGAAGGAGCTATGGGCATGCTCCAAGAGCAAGTATAAACTCCATGGGGTCTTGGGCTTTTTATCCCAGGTAAGGAATGTAAGATCTTGCTTACTTTTGAAACATCACTGGGAGTTTTACCACTGATTTATTGTTTCTGATATGGTTAGGCTGCTTCCTGGCCTGGTAGGGACTTTCAGTTTCTGCATTCCCTTTGTTCCCTGAAAATCCTTAACTGCTGAGATTTTTGTGTTGCTTGCGTGCGTGCATGCGTGCATGTGTGTTGTAATTCTGATACCTCCCAGGAAGTTTTGCAAGAAGTGGACTTGGGCCATTACAGTGGTGAGGCACAGACCATGGAAAACAGCTCAGGCCAAAAATAAATTCTCTTATGTCACAAAAGCTGTATCTCATCTTTCTTTTTATGGGTACCCCTCACTCTTTTTGCTTTCAACTGGGAAATACTGCCAGGTAAAACTGATTGAAATAGCATACTGACCAGCTGGTCCCTGAACCAGCAGTGTCAGTAGCACCTGCAAACTTACGAATCCCCAGGCTCTACTCTGGCCCTAGGAATCAGAAACCCTGGGGGTGGGAGAGAGAAATCCGTACTTTAAACAGCCCTCTAGTTGATTTTTTTATTTCCTAGCTAATTTGTATCTATAAATACATTGAATAAGCCAAGTAGAATATTTGCCAAGGTAAATTAAAAACTAACCTGTTTCTATCCATTCTGTCAAAGGATATAAATCCCAAAATGAGTTTAAAATCCATGATGCTTTCTACCAATAAACAGCAGCACATTCTGCTAGATGCTTCACACCAGGGCAGTTGGGGGATCAGACCCAGAAACTGTGATCAAGCTTAAATAGCTGCAATCAGTGTAAGTGTAAGTGGGATTATCTTGGCTTTTAGTCATTCTACACTTCAAAATATTTTGTCTAGTATTTTGGATATTTTAAAATATTTATAATAGTAGAAAAAGAAAAGGCTCACATGTATATGTCAATTAACTAATCCTATAATAAGCATTCATTGAAAGCCTACCACAAGCCAAGCATTGGATAGAGGGAAAACAAAACAAACACAACCCTGTGTTCAGAGAGCTCACAGTCCAGAGACACAGAAAGTCTCAGAGTCAAGTTAAGTTTCCCCAAAGGAGTAATTTTAACAGGAGCCTTGAAAGTTGTGATGGCTAATTTTCTATGTCCTCTTGATTGGGCCACAGGGTGCCCAATCAAATATTATTCTATATGTGTCTGTGAGGGTGTTTTTAGAAGAGATTAAATCAACAGAATGAGTAAAGTAGATTACCTTCTTTACTGTGGATGGACCTCATTTTGTTAACTGAAGGGCTGAATAGAACAAAAAGGCTAATCTTCCTGAGGAAGGAAAATTCTTTCTGCCTGACTTTGAAGTAGAAATCAGCTTTTTTTTTTCCTGCCTTCAGACTCAAAATCAGTCATCAACCCTTCCTGGGTCTTCAAATGGAAACCACACCAGCTCTCCTTATTCTCAAGGCCTTTGGACTCAGACTGGAACTCAACATCAGCTCTCTGGGTCTCCAGTTTGCCTCCATGATCATGTGAGCTAATCCACATATATATATTTCTCTTATGAAGTTAGACTGATAAAACGAAGGAGTAAAAATTATACAGATAATGGCAAAAGTTAAAAAGAGAAAGTTCTGGGGTGCCTGGGTGGCTCAGCCAGTTGAATGCCTAACTCTTGATTTTTGACTCAGGTCATGATCCTAGAGTCCTGGGATAGAGCCCCTTACTGGGCTCCTTGCTCAGCAGGGAGCCTGCTTCTCCCTCTGCCTGCTGCTTCCCTTGCTTGTGTTCTCTTGCTCTCTCCAACAAATAAATAATATATTTTTAAAAATTCCACACAATATAAACAGTTTTAAAACAATCTCTTCTTAACAGTATAATCATGATTCTGCTCCTTCAATTATCTCAGGGTGCTGTCCCAAGAATATTCAAAAAGGATCCTGGTCACTTAAAAGAGCAAAGATAGGGGGAAATGGAATGTGACGATATGTGGGAAACACAAGAGATACGCAGGAGAGTGGCAGGATACTACCTAGGCTCAGAAAGTCAGGCAGCAGAACAGAGGCTGCTAAAGGATGTAATAGGGGGTAAGAAATGGAAAGAGGAGAAAGGAGATCATAAAATGAAACTATTTAGAAATATGATAAGCCCACGGTATGAATGTGATACGCCAACTAAAATCAACATCTTATTTGACAATTTAAATGTTAGAATAGTTCACTGTTGTCTATAGCTGATAGAGAACATGTTCCAAAGGCCACACATGTAGCATTGGGCCATTTAGAATAGCAATTTTCCAAGGGAAATTCTTAGCTTCTTCGATTCTGCACACAATGATTAAACACAGGAAATCAAATTATGGATTGAAACCAAAACTTACAGGACCATCAAGTACTGTATAAATTATTAAAAGACCTTAAAAAGATAAACATTTGTTTTTAAATTTTAGCCTGCATAAGGGGATTTTCCAATTCAATAAATTTTCCATATGTAGTTAATGATACCAAATATTCTATTATAGAGAAAAATCAAAATAACCAATCTTATTCCTAATGAAAAACATGGAAAAGAATCCACAGTTCAGTCTTGTCTTAGCAAGAAAAGTCATGATAAATGTCCCTGTAAGCTGCTTCCAGTTTTATTTTAATTTTTAAGGGCTGCTTGTAAAATGTCACTAATAAAAGTAGGAAATTCTTTCTAAGGCTTTCACTTGCTTTATAGCAATGCACCTTCAGCTATGACGTGTTTGACATCCTGGATCCCTCAAGAAAAATACCTGAGAGGGCGTTTGGGTAGCTTTAGCAATAGGAAGAAAGTTTCTTAAGACAGTGGCTAATTGCCTAAAAGGGATACATGTCAGAGTTTGGACTGAGTTCCCTTAAAGTTTCTCCTAATATAAGCACAGAATCTGGAGTTTGTTTGATTCAGTATCCTCATTTTCCTGGGTGTCTACCCATACATGTATAAATCTCTATAATTTTTCAACAACTTATTGACAGAAAGAAGCACGAAAGTGCTGAGCTGAGACTCACAACTCTGAGGAACTTTACTTTGGATTTTAGCCTGTGTGTTAAACCTCATGAAATGTTATACATAGGCAAAGAACACAGGTCCCAAGAAAAGCAATCTGGTCATTCACTTCTGTCTCCTATAAAACATGTTCTTGGTTGGCATGTTTCCTCAAGATCATATGAAACTTGCTGGGGTGTCTGAGTGGCTCAGTCAGTTAAGTGTTTGTCTTTGGCTTGGGTCATGATCCCAGGGTCCTAGGATCAAGCCCCACATCAGGCTTCCTGCTCACCAGGGAGTCTACTTTTCCCTCTCCCTTTCTCTCTGTGTGTGGGCTCTTTCTCTCGCTCCCCCTCTTTCCCTCTCTCTGAAAGAAGGAAGGAAAGAAACAAACTTGCCTTAAAATTTTACTCAAATAGAAGTGTGTGTGTGTGTGTGTGGTTTTAATTCTGAATTCTATTCTTAACTGTACTTGTTTACATAATTTTCAGCTGCTCTGTGTGAATTACAATTGGCTAGTTTTTAATCTTTTGATTACTATTCCAGTCTTCTTGTGACTAGCTCTGTTACATAAAAAGGATTTCACTTTACTTTTTCTTCTACCTTGGATCTATATTTCTGAAGTTGTTCATTTAGACTTTGGGCCAATAAGTGACTAATAGGGAGGCTAGCTCACAAAAAAAATATTGATTGGATCACATACATTTGTGTGATTCTCATAGGATGTGGTGTAAAGGAAAGCTAAATAGGGAAAATTCTCATTTTCTGGTAAAGTAGTTGAAATCTTTGAATAATGAGTCTTTTTTTCCCATCTACAAAATTTGGCTTGAATAGGGTTTTTCCTTGACAGTACTTTCAAGAATTGTTTAAAAAAAAAAAAAATAGAACATGAGCCCAATAGAAGAATGAGCCAAGAACATGAACAGACAGGTCAAAGAGAAGGAAATGTTCTTTAAACATATGAACTATGTTCAACTTCATGATAATATGAGAAATTAATGGTAAAATTACAAGGCAATGCCTCGTTTTTTCATCTGTCAGTCTGGTGAAGATGTAAAAGTTGATGATTACAGTATTTTGATGAAGATGAAAAAACATACACCATGATATACAGTTGGTGATGGCATCAGTTCATTCCACTTTTAAGAGTCAAGTTGACAATATTTGTCAATTTATTTATTTATTTTTTTAAAGATTTTATTTATTTGACAGAGAGAAACACAGCACGAGAGGGAACACAAGCAGGGGGAGGGAGAGAGGGAGAATCAGGCTTCCTGCCGAGCAGGGAGCCTGATGTGGGACTCGATCCGCGGTCTCCGGGATCATGACCTGAGCCGAAGGCAGTGGCTTAACCAACTGAGCCACCCAGGCACCCCAATATTTGTCAATTTAAAATACACATCTCTTTTGCACTGAAATTCCATTTCTGGAAAGTTTTCATATAGAAATCCAGTAATACATGTATAGAGATGTGTAAGCACTAATTTATTATAGCATTTCATCCACTGGAATAACTCTGTAGCTATTAATAAGGGAGAACTATAGAAAGCGATATGAAACCAACTTCAAGTTATATTAAGTGATGACAGGAAGATACAGTACCTTAAGTCTCTGCGTGGTGATGGTCGAGAGGGCTGTGCAGCTGTGTGGTTCGGGTTAGGGGATGGCTGCGGTGGTGGTGGAGATCCGTGAGAACTGAGGGTCGGACCACCTCAACATGGCTGTGGTGTGGATGGAACACTCTACAAGCTTCCTCCACACTACTCCAGAATCATGTACCAAACTGTGAAGGAACTGTCAGCAAAATGTGACATGTCTTTCTTCCTGTCTGAAGACGGTGGTGTCAAGGGGGCTGCTCTCATCGCTGCAGTGGGCATCCAGCTCCGGGAAGAGATGAGCAGCTAAGGGTACCTGCTCCCGGCCTGCTGCCCCTCAGGCACGTTTCTCTTCCAGCTGCCACTCCGGTCCCTCCCTGCGAGCTGGGCTGGGAGTCGCCAGTGCCAGAGCCCCCTACAGCAGGGAGGGGGCACAAGCCAACTAAGGGAGCATAAGGTCAGGTGTTGATAATCTCTCCCCGCTCCGGCCCCTTCTCACTGCGTGCCACTCTGCATGTCTGCTTTCAACCTGGTCGTCCACTCCCTACGTATGAAGTTAGGTGGTGCCCATTTCCAGTTTCTGCATGGGCCCGACAGTTATTTATTGGCCTGAGAGGAAAAGTCACACCATCTGACAGGTCTTATGGGCCTCTGCAGCCTGTCCTTGGGAACCCACCACGTGCCCCCACTCCCCGCCTGGTGAAATGTATTATCTCCAGCAGATACTGCCGGACTCCTCCACCCGGAGGCATCTTAGCGGCTTCCTCCCACCCCAGCCCCCACTGCTGTCTGGCATCCTGAGGTTTCCATCCAGATGTGTCCTTGCCACTGAACTGGTCAGAGCCAAGTTGTGACAGTCTTGCCTTAAGTCTTGGAGGTTGGGAGGAGGTGGGCAGTTCTGTAGGGAAGTGTCTTATCTCTGGATAAAAAAAAGGAAACCAAAAAACAGTGCCCTTATTGGAATTCCCCCGCGCTTTTGTGAGCCGTGTTGTATGACCTAGTAAACTTTGTACCAATTAAGAAAAAAAAATGTGACGTCCAATGTCATTGATCTTAAGTGGCAACTTGATGATACTATTTTTTCTACAGGGCAAAACATTTGTTACACTCTCGTATTTTCCAAATCAACCAATACATAAGCAGAAAATTAATATCCTCTTAATACTCATACCAGATAGTCCTTCCTGGTCCATGTCCTCTCCTTTCATTGTATCTTTCTTATCTCTCATTTATACAGAGGTTGGCCTGCCTACTCTATAAAGAAAAACATAGTAAATATTTTATCATTTGTGGGCCAAAAGGGAAAATGAAGGATATCATCTGTGTGTTTATGAAGCACAAAGTAGAACCAATTTCTAGAAATTTTTAATGACAAAATTAAAAATATAACCAAAAAATAAGTAATATAGGTCTAATGAGAATAATAGAATTATTTTTGGGATGATATTACTTAGCTTAATTGAAGTTCAAAATTAGTGTCCTCTGTCCTGAAGTTGATTGAAAACGTTTATCTGTAAAAATATATTTTTGTGGGGTGCCTGGGTGTCTCAGTCTGCTTCTCCCTCTCCCTCTCCCCCAGCTTGTGCTCTCTCTCTCTCACTTTCTGTCTCAAATAAATGAACAAAATCTTAAGAAAAAAAATAAATTCTTGTGGGTCTAGCAATAGAGATGGTAAGCTAGACTAGGCCCAACAGCTATAGTTTTCCCTTTCTTTTCTGCCTGATGGGCTCCAGTCATCTAGCAAACTCTGCTCAACACTCATCTCATCTGGGAAGGCTGGTTGTTCTTCCACCCACCCTATCTGTATCAATAATCATCTTACTACTTCTGCAGTTGGCTCACGATTCCAGTCTTGAATAGATAACATTTTACAATATTTGTCAGTAGTAGATATCTGTTACCTTTCTTACATCTAATATATCCCTAGTTCATAGAACATGCTAGAACATCATAGGAACTCAATCATTTTTTGTTAAACTAAGCTTTCATCCATTAAAAAGCAATTTTGATGGTAAATAAAATAAATATAAAAATATAAAGTAAATATAAGGAAACCCCCCCCCATCAATCCACTTAACATCTGTGGTGTTAATAACATCCCAAATTTATATTTTTGGGTCAAATGATTAGGCAACCCCCCTCAGTGCTAGCATCTTCAGTCATGTTCAACAAGAGTTCTTCCTTTTGTGTAAGATGCCTAGACCTTTGCAAACATTAATGTAGCTAATGGCTGAAAGTTATTCACAAGCATCATCTTGAAGGCCAGCAATCCATAATGAGAATTTTTTCATATATATGTATGGTACTTGTAAAAGAGTTTAAACTTAAGTATCCCAGTAATTCTATACAATCTATTTCAAAACCAGGGAAGCAACTGTATTTTCTGATTATGACTACTAAGGAATTTCATAGCTTTTGCCAATCTCTCCTGATGCCATGGATATTCTTCTTTTTATCATTACTTATCCTTCAGTTCTCTGAGTTCACACATTACTTCCTCAGGTCTGTCTCCTCTGAGCTCACCCCAGAGCAGTCAAGCCCCTTGTTAGATGCTGTGCTAGTTCTATGTGTTCTTCATAGCACTTACAAAAGTTTGTAATTATATCTTCGGATGATTATTCATCAAGTGTCTTCATAAGGTCCATGAAAGTAGAATCCATATTTGCTCTCATTGTATAATACCTACACAGTGCCTGAAGATGTATATGCTTGGGGCACCTGGGTGGCTCAGGCCATTGAGCATCTGATTTGATTTTGGCTCAGGTCTTGATCTAAGGGTTGTGAGACTGAGTCCCATATAGGGCTCTGTGCACAGTAGGAAGTCTGCTTGAGATTGTCTCTCTGCCTCTGCCCCTCCCTCTGTCTCTGCCCCTCCCTCTCCCTCCTCCCTCCCTCCCTTTCTCTCTCTATCAAGGAAATAAATCTTTAAATTTATTTACTTGAGTACTCAAGTACTCAAAAAATATTTGTCGAATGAAGGTGGAATGGGTCAATAGTCCATTTTGCTACCAGTTCCTAAGGAAGACCCCTATTTCAGAAATCATTTATACCAGAGACAGTTGTGTCATGAGAGGACAGAATTAACAATGTAAAGGAACCATAGAGATTCCCAGGTTCACCTTATTTATTTTACTGAAAAAGACAGAAACTTGGGCAAGTTATATAACTTATCTGGGGTCCCATAAAAACTACTGACTAAATTTGTAAGTTCCATCTCTACCATGATATATGTGAGAGCTTTTATCACTCACATTTCCACAAGGTTTCAAACCTTACTCATATTTTCAAACTCCCATGTCTGCTTTGGTTTGCATATCATGACTTTCACTCACCATGGTATCTATGTCAGTCCTCACTCTAATTCGTTCATTTAGTCTATATAATTTACATAATCTCACTGTCAGCTGCTCTGACCCTATTGAAATTCTTAAAAAAAAAAAAAAAGAGGGGCTTCTTGATGGCTTAGTTAAGCACTGGACTCAGTTCCAGCTCAGGTCATGATCTCAAGGTAGTGTCATTGGGTCAAGCCCCAAGTCAGGCTCTGTGCTCAGCACAGAGTCTGCCTGATTTTTTTTCCCCTCTGCTTCCCCTTCCCCCTGTTCACATGCTAACATCATTTCTCTCTCTCAAATAAATAAAATCTTAAAAAAAAAAAAAAAAGGAAAGGAAAGAAAAGAAAAAAAATCTGATCAGCATAAATTAGATCTATTGTCCAATTCTGGTCTAGACATCTGTGGCCTGAATGAGGACTGCATCTTAAAGTACCCTAGGGATTATAAATAGAAAGAACATGTCTTTTCTGGATAGCTCTGTGCAAAAGAATGAAACTGGGCCTCTTTCTTACATCGTACATAAAAATAAACTTAAAATGGACTAAAGATCTAAATGTGAGACCTGAAAGCGTAAAACTCCTAGAAGAAAACATGATCAGTAATTTCTTTGACATTAGCCATAGAAATTTTTTTTTAGCTATGTCTCCTCAGTCAAGGGAAACAAAAGAGAAAATAAACTATTGGGACTATACCAAAATAAAAAGTGTTTGCACAATGAAAGAAACCATCACAGTCAGAATGGCCAAAATTAACAAGACAGAAAACAACAAGTGTTGGAGAGGCTGCGGAGAAAGGGGAACCCTCTTACACTGTTGGTGGGAATGTAAACTGGTACAGCCGCTTTGGAAAACAGTGTGGAGATTCCTTAAAAAATTAAAGATAGAGCTACCCTATGACCCTGCAATTGCACTACTGGGCATTTACCCCAA
>PITA01021359.1:0-32859 GCA_004023965.1 Spilogale gracilis
AAAAAAAAAAAAAAAAAAAAAAAAAAAAAAAAAAAAAAAAAAAAAAAAAAAAAAAAAGAAACTCAAATTATGAACCACTAATTCACATGTAAATTTGTGAGGATTTCATAAAACATTCCTTGAGGCCAACTATTCTGGGAATATATAATCTCTCAATCCTAGGGATCGTATCAAGTTCAAACTCAATTAAAACATTATTATTCCTATTTAGGGAAATGGAATTATAAACAGGTTGTGAGAAAATAGTATGTAACCTAACATTTATTGACGTCTGAAAGGAAATGACTAAATTTCAATGTGAATAGTGTAAAGAAAAAAAGTACTTAAAATTGTGGAAAATACTAAAGTTTTTAATTGTTTATTTAACCAAGGTATGCCCCAAATCTCCCATGTTGTAAAAGAATTGGATGAGTGGCTTGGAGCAATTAAAATCAAGCTGTCCATTTCCAAAAACTAAAATTTTCGTGTGCTCAAGTTATGTTTATTTTGAAATAAGTAGAACTGATATACAAACTCACATTAATTGAATAAACAAGCCTTCCAAATTTCCATCCCCACTAATCTTTTACGAATGTGTAGGTCCCACAAATAATTTCTAATAGTATTATATATCTCACTCAGTTAATCTGTAAGTTCATTTTATATTTGTACTTTAATAAACCCTAATATTTGTAAAGAGTTGAAACTTGGTATATTTGACTATTTTTATATGAATAGATCAATCTGTAAGTGTAAAGTAGTTACTATGTATTTTCCTTAATGGTTTGTGAGCATAAAGTTATAATCAGCACATACGTGAATGCTATGTCTGTGTTCCACTTTTACGGGGGATTGTTGTTTGTCAGTGAGATTGTGCTCAGCACTCTATATTATAGAATTATAAGCCTGTGTATTTGGAACTTCCTTTAAAAATGAAGTCAGATAATCAAATTTTCTAAATAGCAAAGAGTCAGTACATTATCACTAGAGTTTGTGCTTTAAAAAGATGCATTTTTAAAATATGAGACTTTTCCCTCAGCTCTGAAACAGAAACCTAAGCCTAATTTAAACCTCACATTACTGTCGAGGTGATAACTATAATCCTCAAAGTTTAGACACTGCTATAAGTATTGTGCAGAAGCTGATGTTGGTGAAATTGTATATCACCTAAAATGGATTGTGATTGCCATCAGTTGTCCTTAGGAAATAATTCATTATGACAGTTTATCCTTGAATAGCTCGTTGTTAATTCCAGCATTGATTGTTCGATGAATATAATACTTATAAAACAATTGCAGTATGCCAATTACTTGTCAATGTATTAGAGCTTTGTAGATCTTTATTTTGGACTGTGCTCTCAAGAAGCTTGCTTTCTGGGGCACCTGGGTGGCTCAGAGGGTTAAGCCTACCTTTCAGCTCAGGTCATGATCTCAGGGTCCTGAGATTGAGTCCCACATTGGGCTCTCTGCTCAGTGAGGAGCCTGCTTCCCCACTCTTTCTCTGTCTGCCTCTCTGCCTATTTGTGATCTCTCTCTGTCAAATAAATAAATAAAATCTTTAAAAAAAGAAGCAGCTTGCTTTCTGGGGTGCCTGGGTAGCTCAGTCAGTTAAGCATCTGCCTTCAGCTCAGGTTATGATCCCAGGGTCCTGGAATCAAGCACTGCATCACTGCATCGGGAACAGAGGGAACCTGCTTCTCCCTCTCCCTGCCACTTCTCCCCCCCCCCCCCAGCTTGTGTCCTCACTCTCTCTCTCTCTCTGTCAAATAAATAAATAAGATCTTTGGGGGGGGGAGAAGCTTCTTTCTATTTGAGCAAGATGAAAAGCCTGTGTTTGCTAACCCTGTCTATCCAAGTTGAACAATTCTGTAAGATGCAAGATGAGGTATTATACTCTTATGATCTATGAGAAAATGTGGGCTATGAAATGGTCAATAACTTGGTATATACCAAAGTTATACTTTGTGAATGAGTGGAAGAACCCAATTCAGAAAGTTCGCTCTGACTTTCACACTTCTGTTCTCTGTTTTCAGTACTTTCATTTTCCTAGGACTTTGATAGACAATGAAGAGTCTTCACTTCTTCAATCTTCTCTCAAGGGGAAGACCAATTTTCTGCTTCCTCTGTGAGGATGGCTGCTTATCTCTGCACTGTTAACCTTCTAAGGCAGCCAGTGATAGCACCTTTATTATTATAATTGCCATTTTCTTCAAATCTTAGATCTCCAGGATTGAGAAGTTCTTTCCTACTTCCAAGTAGCCTAATCTAGCCCCTTCCTTGTACAATTAATGCACTCAAGCCTGGCAAAGGAGAAGCTTCATAGGCAGATCACTGTTAGCCTCAGAAACTGAGCATTTTCTTTAGACTTCTAGCAACATCCCCATTCCATCATCCCATGCCATTCTTCCTCAGATGTATTTATGTTCTTCCATTTCCTATTCTTTATTGCTTGGTCTTCAAATAATATAGCTTTTGACACAGCCCATTATATTTGCCATCAGTCCATTACATTGCTACATTTTTCCCTATGAGGGAAATAATAGAGTAAGCCTGTTGTTTTCTGATTTTTAGTACTTGTTTATATGTTATTGAATGCTTTTACATAACCATCCTGGTTAACAAGGTCTGTATGTTCTCTATGATTAGGCTAATTTGCACAATTAAGGTAGATTTAACTCTTACAAAGATAAATTTACATAGGTCTATGCTTTTAAGACAATAGACTCTTAGTTCAGGTTTAATTTTTAACCATATCTCTGCCTGAAAAATGTGTTCAGTTGCTACATAATTTATAATAATTTTTGCTTTTTTATTATAAAAACTGTTCTCAATAAGTCTTACTCTAATTTTATAAAAAAATAATTATCTCTAGGTATTTTTCACTGGCTCTCAATTTCACTGATATTTCAACCAAAATAGCAACTGCTTTTGTATAAATTACAAAAACCAAAAAAACAGACAAAAAGCGAGGGACCCTCTTTTTACTGATAAATTTAAGAAAGAAGAAACTCCTTTCTCTAGGTTGACAAACTCCATACCCAGTCATGGAGAGACCATAACTTGGCACCTGGACACAGGGTACCTAGATGCAGACTAGATTTAGGACCTCATTCCTTCTTTTGGCCAGATGTCTCTTTACAACAAAATACTGGAGATATATTCTCAACCGTGTGAATTAATCAGGGAATTGCTTGACAATACCCAGGACATGTCACCAAATGGTGTCTCTAAATGGCTAAGACAGAGAATATATGACAACTATAGTAAAAGAATCTCTTGAGATACCAGGTTTTATGCAATTTATGCAATCTGGACCCTACCTTAATCATTAATCAATAAAGGTGTGTATGATTTTTGTATTCATATACATTTTCAGATTTGTTTGACACTGATTCCCTCTAATTTCACATTGACTACATTTGTCCTTGTTTTGTCATCTACTCTAAGATGATGCTTTCACTGTCACTAGTTTGGAAGAGTGTTAGGAAAACAACAAGTCTGATTTCGAACAAATTTGTGATGATAAATAGAAGAGAAATCTTAGTCACAATTGCACCATAGTTTTCAGAGTATTTTTGAAGGACCTTATACCTAATGACTAGCCAAACATTTCTAAATACTTCAGTAGAAGGCAGTGGCTTATATTTATAAATTTAGTTTGGATACTATCTGCTAAAAATGCATAAGTAATTTGATACATGTGATACAGCTTCTAAAAAGATTATTATAAGCAAATATTCTATTATTCATTAAGTTTCTTCGGTGTTATGTTTCACATAAAAACAAACACTGTAAGGAATAGAAGCTAACATACATTCTTCCAATCCTAGAGAGAGTGAACATACAAAAATGTGGGAGACTAATCTCTTTTATTGTTATAATGCAAAATACTTGAATTTTTGGCATTCTTAATAGCATTACATGTATAGATTTTTTAAATTCCCCTTCCGGGTATTAGTAAGGAATAGTGGTGTCTTATCTTCTATGTACTCTCAGTGAAACCTCAGATTACCCTATGGACTGTCCCTGTATCAGACTACCATAGGGTTTTTTTCTGTATCTCCTAAGAAGTAATGTATTTCTAAAAACTGAACTAAGATTTTAAAAACCTGGGAACTCATTTAAGATCTGCAATTTACCAGTCAAATGAAGTTTGCAGATTGACAACCTTTATAAGGTTCACATTTCCATTTATAAATTAGGGCAGGAAATACTTGCTCTGGCTTCCTTTCTATGGTTAAGTTGTTCAGAGCAAGTTAAAGTATATATGAAAGTATTTTAAACTTGTGAAGTCCTATGCAAAAATAAAATATAATTATTTGAAGTCTATTGTTATACTTTGAAAAATGATTTGACTTTTGCTTATTGATATCATTTATCATACATGAAATGTGGTCAGCCAAAACACATTGGAATATCATCTTTTAGCTAACCCACTTTTGTCAGCTTTTTGTCCAATGAATCATGTACCCACATTTTCTGGTGTGTTGATTCCAAATATGTTACATCATTCTCCAATGCTAGAATGTGGGGGTTCCTGCTTCCCTCTGAATGAATGAAATTTTCCCCTATAATATTCAAAGTAGATACTGAGTACAGGTGGGAAAATGTGAGCCATCCATGGCATAGTTTTAAAAATAACTGTTTATATTCTTTAGGTTGCTCTTTTCTCCTAGCCTTTTAACACAAGCTGTTTCATACTTTACTTCCAGGGAAATGTTGGTATACTTAGCTCTTTCATAAAACTCATTCACATACACAAAACATTCATACTTCAAGGTTTAAAAACCACTTAGTGAAGTCCAAGGGATTAAACAGACAACCGTTTCCTTATAGTACCTTTTCCGTCACTGAGATCCTACATTTGTCTATATTATTTATATTAGTAGGCATTATATATGTACATGTTGGTAGATTCATATAAGAAAAATCATTAAGGGAATGTGTTTCCCTTTAATGCTCTCCCTCTGTAATCTCCAGTCTTCTGCAGAAATATCCAGTCAACAATGACCTATGTATCATTTCAGATGTATTTCTGAATATCTAAATGGTATCGTAATATATATACTCTCTTACAACTTGTATTTTTCCTGAACTATGTATCTTAGTTGTCACTGATATCAGTTTTTAAGATATTTTTAATTTTTAATGGCCATGACATAAATCCATTATATGATAAGATGTAATTTATTTAACTAATAATCTCAACCATTTATGTTGTTTTTAGTATTTTACTACCATAAACAATATTAGATAAATATCCTTATGCAAATGTGCAGGATACAATTCTAAAAATGAAATGAGTATCAAATGTTATATGTGACTTTTATTTGCTTACTTAAAAGAAATTTCCTTGCAAATAGGTTTTCATTATGTGAGCCCAGTTACCGCATTCCATCATCAACCCTGTGAATAATCAACCTTTCATAGTTTCCAATTGTAATAGCTAAAAATCATGTCTTATTTTGAATTTTGAAATAATTTTACTGTAGTGAAATTTTTATACAATGTATTTCATATGCTTAAGTCTTCTGCATTGGTTTTTATATAAACTTTCACTATCCTTTGCCCATTTTTCTATGGGAATTTTTGCAGATTTTCATTGATTTCTAACGGTTCATAATAAATGAAGGGCTATATTTTGTGAAATGGTTCAGTATCTGTCTTAAGTGGGTCATCGACTTTTAAATAGGATAACCCTTTTCATGCAAGAATATAAAAATATTTGTGTAGTCAGTTATCTGTACTTTAAGACTTCTTAATTATGCATTATATTTGAAAAGATCACTATCAAATTATGAAAAAAATCTTCCAATTTTATATTTTTCCATTTAATTTTTTTCATTTGGTTATTTTATCCTCATGTTTATTTTGTACTAAGAAGTGATAGTGATTTAAATAAATTCAAATTTATTATTTTTCTTAAGTTAACATATAATGTATTATTTGTTTCAAGGGTACAAGTCTGTGAATCATTAGTCTTACATAATTCACAGCACTCACCATAGCATATACTGTCCCCAATGTCCATCACCCAGGCACCCCATTCCTTCCACCCCTCTCCCCTCCAGTAAACCTTAGTTTGTTTCCTCTTATGGTTTGTTTCCCTCTGCCATCCCATCTTGTTTCATTTCCCTCCTTTCTCCCATGACCCCTCCCTGCTGCTCAAATTCCTCATATCAGTGAGATCGTATAATTGCTTTTCTCTGATTGAGTTATTTCACTTAGCATAATACACTCCAGTTCCATCCTCGTCGTTGCATATGGCAAATATTCCATTTTTTGTTTTTTTGTTTTTTAAGATTTTATGTATTTATTTGACAGAGAGAAACACAGTGAGAGAACCCAAGCAGGGGGAGTGAGAGAGGGAGAAGCAGGCTTCCCACTGAGCAGGGAGCCTGATGTGGGGCTCGATCCTGGGAGTCTGGGATCATGACCTGAGATGAAGGTAGACGCTCAATGACCAAGCCAATCAGGCACCCCAAGAATTTGGGGTTTTGATGGCTGCATAGTATTCCATTGTGTGTGTGTGTGTGTGTGTGTGTGTGTGTGTGTGTGTGTATCACATCTTCTTTATCCATTCATCCGTTGATGGATGTCTAGGATCTTTCTAAAGCATGGATATTGTGGACATTGCTGCTATAAACATTCGGGTGCATATGCCCCTTTAGATCACCTCTACATTTGTATCTTTAGGATAAATACCCAGTAGTGTAATTGCTGGGTCAGAGGGTAACTCTATTTTCAAGTTTTTGAGGAACCACCGTACTATTTTCCCGAGTGGTTGCACCAGCTTGCATTCCCAACAGTGTAGGAGGGTTGACCTTTCTCTGCATCCCCACCAACATCTGTCATTTCCTGACTTGTTCATTTTAGCCATTCTGACTGATGTGAGATGGTATCTCACTGTGGTTTTGATTTCTGTTTCCCTGATGTGGAATGATGTTGACCACTTTTTCATGTGCCTATTGGCCATTTAGATGTCTTCTTTGCAGAAGACTGTCTTCTGCCCATTTCTTGATTGGATTATTTGTTCTTTGTGTAGGTGTTAATTGATAAGGTCTTTATAGATTTTGGATACTAACCCCTTATCTGATCTGATATGTCATTTGCAAATATCTTCTCCTATTCTGTTGGTTGTCTTCTGAGTTTGTTGACTCTTTTCTTTGCTATGCAAAAGCTTTTGATCTTGATGAAGTTCCAATAGTTGATTTTTGCCCTTGCTTCCTTTGCCTTTGGAGAAGTTTCTAGGAAGAAGTTGCTGTGGCTGAGGTCAAAGAGGTTTTTGCCTGTGTTCTTCTCAAGGATTTTGATGGATTCCTGTCTCACATTGAGGTCTTTCATCCATTTTGAGTCTATTTCTGTGTGTGATGTAAGAAAATAGTTCAGTTTCATTCCTCTGCATGTGGATGTCCAATTTCTCAGCACCATTTGTTGAAAAGACTGCCTTTTTTCTCTTGGACTTTTTTTTCCTGCTTTGTTGAATATTAGTTGACCATAGAGTTGAGGGTCTATTCCTGGGCTCTTTCTTCTGTTCCATTGATCTATGTGTCTGTGTTTGTGCAGGTACCGTACTGTCTTGATGATTATACCTTTGTAATAGAACTTGAAGACTGGAATTGTGATGCTGCCAACTTTGGTTTTCTTTTTCAACATTCCTCTGGCTATTTGGGGTCTTTTCTAGTTCCATATAAATTTTAGGATTATTCATTCTGTTTCTTTGAAAAAAGTTGATGATATTTTGATAGGCATAGCATAAAATATGTACACAATATTTGTTCTTCCAATGCATGAGCATGGAACATTTTTCCATTTCATTGTGTCATCCTCAATTTCTTTCGTGAGTACTCTATAATTTTCTGAGTACTGATTCTTTGCCCGTTTGGTTAGATTTATTCCTAGGTATCTTATGGTTTTGAGTGCAGTTGTAAATGGGATTGACTCCTTAATTTGTCTTTCTTCTGTCTTACTGATGGTGTATAGAAATGCAACTGATTTCAGGAAATAAAAGCTACTAATAGCAAAACTGAATAGATTATTAAGTCTAGGACCTGGCAAGGGTGGTGCAGTTCCACCTTGGGGAAAGACATTTGAGAATCACTACAATAGGCCCCACCCCCAGAAGATGAGCAAAAACATCCAGCCAAGACCACATTTACGAATCAGTGAGAATTCCAAAACTCCAGAGCGGGGGTATTTAGCACATAGAATTCATGGCTTTTCCACACATGATTCCTTAGTTTTTCAAAGTTAAATTTTTTTAATTTTATTTTTTCTTATTCTATTTTTAATTTTTCCTCTTTCCTATTATAACTATTTTATCTTATCAATAACTTTTAAAAGTCTTTTTTAATTTTCATTTTTATAGTCGTATTCTATTCCTTCATTGTATTATTATTGTGTTTTTTTTCAGGTGGTTGGAAAATTTTTCCATTTTTATTTATATAAATGAATGATTTCTTCAGGAATTGAAGACTACCTTTATTATAAACTAACTCTCTGTTTGGGCATTGTTCCTGAGTTCTCTCTTCTACTGCTCTCTTTGTTTTTTTGTGCATAAGTACTCAGCCTCTAAAATGATATATATATTGAAATATCTTACATGGCTTGTTCCTATCCAGTATACTTCTTTTATGCCTGGCAATTCAGGAAAGGCTTTTATTACAAATAAACTCTATAATTAACTTTCTTTGTTACAAATAAAAATAATTTTGGCATACTTTTTAAATGTATTACATTTATGATTCATTTTTGGAAAACATATATCTTTATAATACACAGTCCAGGAAAATGAATGCCTTTCTATTCAACTGTTCTTTTAAGTCTCCCATTTCATTTTAGCTTATATCTACTTGTCCTGTTAAGATTTTCCATAGAATGTTCCTCTTACTCTGTTCCTATAATAAATGGCCTATTTTCTTTCATTATGTTTTCTAGGTGGTTGAATATATATGTGCATGTGTGTGCATGCATGTGTGCCTATTATTTTTTACTCAGCTAATTAACTAAAATTATTTTGTATTTCATAATAACTTTTCAGTTTATTTACATGTATTTTTAAGGTAAAGTTCCATCACTTCAAGTTTCTGTAACTTATGTCAAATAATTCCTCCAAAAAATGTAATATATTTTTGATATCAGAATTCCTTTAAATGTTCTTGCCTTTATTGGCAAACTTCTAATTCTCTGTTAAAAATGATACAGGTTTTTGTTCTGTCCATATATATATAGGTATACCTATATCTACATAGCAATATATACATACATATGATGCAGGTTTTATAAGGTTGTAAATATATATAAAAGTGCTTTTTCCCCCCTACACCATGTGCCTTTCATAGTACTTGTATGTTACTCTTAAAGAGAAGCATGAATACAAGTAGATTCTTCTGGGGGCTCAGTCAAGTCTTATTTAGGATTTGCTGAGTTATCTAATTGTAGATTAAAATTCACAGGCCCTTTCCTCTAGTTTAGGTAAAGTAAAGCTCCTTAGGGCAGAGTAAATGTAGCATTGTGGTGAAAACAGAAAGGTTTTCACATTTGAGGAGGGGAGTTGGTGATAGAAGGCGAAAGTGAGGATTTTTCTGTCTGAAACAAAAGAACATGGCCCCTCAGTGGTAAGATAGAGTGAAAGAGTTGCCCAAGTCTGCTACTAACTGTGGCATTCAATACATTGCTTACCTTTTTTTTCTCATTTAAAATATATGAAAGTGAGAGTAGATCATGCCAACATTTTCTCATATTTAACATTATTCAAATTCTGTCACAATGCAAACTTTAAGGTGATTACATTGCAAGCTAGATTACAAAACTAGATAATACTCTCCATTTATGCATCTTTATTCCCTACAGGTTCAAAATTTAGAGAAATAATGTACTTCAAAGCTTCTATTTCTGCTTATTTGATCTTCATTTTAATTTGTATGAAAAATGGGAAATGAATTCAGAATATATTTCTGTTTAATTTTGTAGTCTGCCAATTTTCTAATTTTGTTGAAAAGTTTAAACTTTTATATAAGGTTAAGCTCTACTGAGATGCAGATTTCTTGGAAATTAAAATAGAGGATTGGAAAAATAGTTTGTTTGACATGGAGAGGGCAGGTCCTAATAATTCTAGTTTTTCTTAGACAGCAAATCTCAATGTTATAGTAGTTTAACATAATGTCATCCAGGATTGTGATGAGATATTTTTCTTGTGCTAAGCAAGTGCATTCATCATTATTACTCTTGCCAAGTCATTTTAGTGTGCAGAATTTGAAATACCAGAATATCCGTGTTTGTTGTTTTGTGCAGGGCACATGCTTATCACCAGTCAAGCTTGAGGTCTAAAGAGTGGAGGCAATGAAACATGAGCTTGCCATACAACTCTCTATCGAGTTTCTTGAAAACTTGATTCAGTGTCACCCAAGAGCCTATGAAACATGAGCAGTAAGGAAGGATCACTAATAACAAAGTTCTGGCAAGCAGCCAGTCTTTCTGCAGTGAAGCTCTGCTCACTTTAATGTAGCTCCACTGGGCTGGATACATGTGGAGGATGGATGACAGCAGGATGGCTAGAACAGCTGCTAGGTGATAAGCTGAAATGGGCCAATGCATGTGGGCAGGGAAGGAGGAGTACAGATATTAGGGCTTTTGCTAAAGGGCTGCTGACACCACCATTATGGTGCTGTCTAGTTGTAGACTGATACTAAACAATAACATCAGAGAATTCATTTTGGCTTATAACTTCCAGAAAAGAAGTAATTTTTCTTTTCTAAATAATATTAGAAAGCCAAAGAAACAGAGACATAGTTCTGAGAGTGCTGGACTTTTATTTTGACATGCACTCCCTTAAACGTGTAAACAGACAGATATTTAAATGTTTTGATTTCTCTTCTATAAAATCAGCAGGTTCCACATTTCTAGCCTTCAGAATGTGTTCTTTTAGCTTCCTTTTCAAATCCTGTAAATCAGCATGAGAAAAAGAATGGCATGAGCTAAAGCAAGGTAATAAAAACTGGAAGAACAATTAAGAAGTATAAAAGTCTGCAATACTTTTCTAACAACTAAGTCCTCTCCTGGAGGGCTTTGTGTATTTTTGGAAATTAAATTAGTCTTAAGTTGCTGCTAAGGCTTAAAGTTGTTTTCTGAAAAAATAAGCATTATGTCAGGAGAAAAATGAACTGAAGAATTTTTACTGTTTAGAGAAAATATACTGTATCTGAATGCCCATTAATGTGCATCCAGTTATCATCAACTACAATAGATTGATCATGACTTACCAGTTGAATGACCCATTCCTTGACTCCAAGTTTGAAGCTGATTAGGTGACTGTGTCATATAGTAATGCTCAGTTCACATATAGGACTGGATTTGACGCAGTTTGTGGTTTTGGGTGTGGTCCTTAAAATCAAGATATTTCAAACATCTTCCAAGCCTGCAATCAACAACCACTATCCATTCATTGTCTTACATTTCTGTTGCACATCTATCATCTATCTACATGACACAGTAAAAGGGATGGAGTGTACAACAGTGAATAAGAAGTTTGTAATTTCTAAACTCCTGAACTTGCATATTTATTGTATAAAGCCTACTTTTTAGGTATTTTTCAGGAATACCTAGTCCTACAATACATGACATCTGTTTATCAAAGACCAACAGTTTCATTGGAGAAGTATAAGCCATAGGAAAAGCAAATATGAAATATGTCATAATTATGAGTTCTTTAGAGCATACACACTTGAAATAAGGGGCCAAGGAATACATGTTTTATATTTTGTGGTCCAAAATTCTCTAGTACAACTACTCAACTCAAAAAATTGCAATAGACAATAAGTAAAGTAATGGGTGTGACTGTATGCTAATAAAACCTTATTTATAAAAGGAGATAGTGGGCTATATTTGGCCCATTTGTTATAATTGCTTAATTTCTACTTCAGAAAATAATTTATATAGGAGTTGGGAAAGTGGGGTAATTACAACAGAAGATTAGATGGTACACTGATCTTAAACGCTGGAGAGAAAGTAGCTTGTACTCATTTTATAGTATTTCAGCAAAATACGTAGACTATACCTATATCTTCTTATTGAGAGTTTATGAATTCATGAATCTGGAACCAAACTCTGCTATCCACATCAACTTTTAACTCTTATTTTTCTTCTAGCCCAGCTCTTTCTGTGTGAAAATATGTCCTTTGATTTTAAATTTGATTCCTAGAAATGACTTACTCCCTCAATCTCTAAACACTCAATGGATAATCACAAATTGACTGCATTAAGACCAATAGTCTTAAATCTTAGGTTGTTTATCTTTTTAATTCTACTAAAGTTAATATACATGATTATGTTAGTTTCATATATAAAATAGTGATTCTACAGTCATATACATTACTCAGTGCTCATTATGATAAATATATTTTTAAGCAGTATCCTTTTATTTTTTAATTCAAATTCAATTAACCAGCATATAGAACATCATTAGTTTTTGATGTGGTGTCCAATGATTTGTTAGTTGTGTATAACACCCAGTGCTCATCAGATCACATGCTCTCCTTGATGCCCATCACTCAGTTATCCCATTTCCCATCCCTCTTCCTTCCACAACTCTGAGTTTGTTTCCCAGAATCAAGAGTCTCTCATCATTTTTTTCTCTCTCTGATTTCTTCCCATTCAGTTTTCCCTCCCTTCCCATATGGTCCTCTGCACTATTCCTTATATTCTATGTATGAGTGAAACTATATGCCTATTGCCTTTCTCTGACTTATTTCACTTAGCATAATATCCTTCAGTCCTATCCATGTTGATGCAAATGATAGGTATTCGTCCTTTCTGATGGGTGAGTAGTATTCCATTGTATATTCCATTTATCTATTCATCTGTTGAAGGACATCTCAGCTTCTTCCACAGTTTGGCTATTGTAGACATTGCTGCTATGAACATTGGGGTGCCTGACCCTTCTTTTTACTACCTCTATATCTTTGGAGTAAATACCTCAGAGTGCAATTGCTGGGTCATAGTATAGCTCTATTATTAATGTCTTAAGGAACCTCCATACTGTTTTCCAGAATAGTTGTACCAGCTTACATTCCCACCAATAGTGTAAGAGAGTTCCCCTTTCTCCACTTCCTTGATAACAGTTGCTATTCCTTATCTTGTTAATTTTAGCCATTCTGACTGGTATAAGGTGGTATCTCATTGTGGTTTTCATTTGTATTTCCTTGATGGCACATGATATGGAGCATCTTTTCATTTGTCTGTTGGCCATTTGTATGTCTTCCTTGGAGAAGTGTCTGTTCATGTCTTCCGCCCATTTCTCAACTGGATTATTTATTTTCTTGGTGTTGAGTTTGATAAGTTCTTTATATATATGTATACCAGCCCTTTATATGTTGCATTACTTGCAAATATCTTCTCCCATTCCATAGATTGCCTTTTAGTTTTATTGACTGTATCCCTTGCCATGCAGAGCTTTTTCTCTTGATGAAGTTCCAAAAGTCCATTTTTGTCCTTGCTTCCCTTGCCTTTAGAGATGTGTCTTGCAAGAAGTTGCTGTGGCTGAGGTTGAAGAGGTTACTGCTACCTGTGTTCTCCTCTAGGATTTTGATAGATTCCTGTTTCACATCTAGATATTTCATCCATTTAGAGTTTATCTTTGTGTACATTTATAAGAATGGTCCTGTTTCATTTGCATGTGGCTGTCCAGTTTTCCCAGCACCACTTATTGAAGAGACTGTCTTTTTTTCATTGGATATTCTTTCCTACTTTGTTGAATATCAGTTGTCCACATAGTTGAAAGTCCATTTCTGGGCCCCCTATTCTGTTGCATTGACCTCTGTGCCTATTTTGTGCCAGTACCATTTTTGTCTTGACAATCACAACTGCCAATTTGAATGCCTTTTCTTTTTGTTGTCTAATTGCTGAGGTTAGAACTTCTAGTACTATGTTGAACAAAAATGGGAAGGGTGGACATCCCTGTCATGTTCCTGACCTTTAGGGGAAAACCCTCAGTTTTTCCCCATTGAGAATGATATTCGATGTGGGCTTTGCCTAGATGGCTTTTATAATATTGAGATATGTTCCCTCTATCCTTACACTTTGAAGAGTTTTAATGAAGAAAAACTGAGATATTTTGTCATGCGCTTTTTCTGCATTTATTGAAAGGATCATATGATTCTTGTCTTTTATTAATGTGCTCTATTGCTCTATCACATTGATTGATTTGTAAATATTGAACCACCTGGAATTAGGACCACTAGGAATTAGAACCACTAGGAATAAATTCTACCTGGTTGTGATGAATAATCCTTTTAATGTACTATTAGATCCTATTGGTTAGTATCTTGGTGTGTATTTTGGCAACCATATTCATCAGGGATATTGGTCTGTAATTCTTTTTGATGAGGTCTTTTTATGGGGGATCAAGGTAATGCTGACAAGTTTGGGAGTTGTTCTTCCACTTCTATTTTTTTTTTTGGAAGAGTTTCAGTAGAATAGGTATGATTTCTTCTTTAAATGTTTACTAGAATATCCCTGGTAAGCCATCTGACCCTGGACTCTCATTTTCTTTTTTTTTAAAGATTTTATTTTTTTGACAGAGAGAAACACAGCGAGAGAGGGAACACAGGCAGGGGAGGTGAGAGGGAGAAGCAGGCTTCCTGCGGAGCAGGGAGCCCGATGTGGGACTTGATCCCGGGTCTCCAGGATCATGACCTGAGCCGAAGGCAGTCGCTTAACCAACTGAGCCACCCAGGCGCCCCTGGACTCTCATTTTCTGCGAGGTTTTTGATTATTACCTCAGTTTCCTTGCTGGTTATTTGCCTGTTCTGATTATCTATCTCTTCCTGTTTCAGTCTTGGAAGTTTATAAGTTTCCAGGAATGCATCCATTTTTTTCCAGCTTGCCTACCTTTTTACCATATAGTTGTTTATAATATGTTCTTAAAATTGTCTGTATTTCCTTGGTGTTGGTTGTGATCTCTCCCCTTTCATTTATGATTTTATTAATGTGGATCCTTTCACTTTTCTTTTGGTTAAGTCTTGCCAGAGTTTTATAAAGATTAGAGCGGAAATCAGCGAAATAGAAACAAGAACAGTAAAACAGATCAACAAAACTAGAAGCTGGTTCTTTGAAAGAATTAATACATTAAGTATATTACTTTTTTTTAAAGATTTTATTTATTTGACAGAGAGAAACACAGCCAGAGAGGGAACACAAGCAGGGGGAGTGAGAGAGGGAGAAGCAGGCCTCCCACCGAGTAGGGAGGCCGATGCGGGGCTCGATCCCGTCCAGGATCATGACCTGAGCTGAAGGCAGTCGCTTAACCAACTGAGCCACCCAGACACCCCCATTAAGTATATTCTTAATCCCTTTTACCTATTTCATTCATACCCCACATACCTTCCCTCTGGTAACGATAGGCTTGTTCTCTATAGTTTTCTTGGCTTGCCTCTTTTTTCCTTTGTTTTGTTCTCAAATATCACATATTGGTGAAATCATATTTTTATCTTTGATTGACTTATTTCACTTTGCATTATACTTTATAGATTCATCCATTTTGTTGCAAATGGCAAGATTTCAGTATTTTAAATGGCTGAGTAATATTTCATTGTATGTGTGTGTGTATGTATAAGTGTATATACATACATATTTATATACATAGCCTCTTTTATCCATTTTTCCTCGATGGAAACTTAGGCTGTTTCCATAATTTGGCTATTGTAAATAAAACTACACTAAAGATAAGGGTGCATAAGTCCTTTTGAATTTTGAGTTTTCATATCCTTTAGTTAAATACCCAAATGTGCGATTGCTGTATCATAGGGCAGTTCTATTTTTAAGTTTTTGAGGAACCTCTATACTGTTTTCCACAGTACCTGCACTGATTTGCATTCCTCCTAACCGTGCATGCAGTTTCCATTTTCTCCATACCCTTACCAATATCTGTTGTTTCTTATGTTTTTGATTTTAGACATTTTGACAGTTGTGAGTACTACCACATTGTGCTTTTGACTAGCACATCAAGTAGGATGACTGATGTTCAGCATGCTTTCATGTGTATGTTGGGCATCTATGTGTCTTCTTTAGAGAAATGTCTTTTCATGTCTTCTGCCCATTTTTTTATTATTTGTATGTATGTATGTATGTATGTATTTTGATGTTGAGTTGTATAAGTTCTTTATATATCTTGGATACCAGCCCTTTATCAGATATGCTATTTGCAAATATCTATCCCATTCAGTAGGCCATCTTTTAGTTTTGTTGGTTGTTTTCTTTACTGTTCAGAAAACTTATTTTGATATAGTCCCAATAGTTTATTTTTCCTTTTCCTTTCCTTGCCTGGGGAGATACGTCTGCAAAAATGTTACTTGACCAGTGTCAGAGAAATTACGGCCCGTGTTTTCTTCTAAGGTTTTTATGGTTTCAGGTCTCAGATTGAGGTTTTTAGTCCATTTTGAGTTTTTTGTTCATGGCGAAAGTGGTCTCATTTCATTCTTTTGCAAATGACTGTCCAGTTTTTCCATCACCATTTGTTGAAGAGACATTCTTTTTATCATTGCATATTCTTTTCTCTTATGTCATAGACTAATTGGTCATATGAATGTGGTTTTATTTCTGGATTCTTTATTCTGTTCTATTAATCTATGCACCTATTTTTGTACCACTACCATACTGTTTTGATTACTATAGCTTTGTATAATATCTTGAAGCCTGACATCATCGTATCTCTAATTTTGTTCTTTTTCAAGATTTCTTTGACTATTGAGGGCCTTTCATAGTTCCACACACATTTTAGGATTATTTGCTCTAGCTTTGTGAAAAATGCTGTTGGTATTTTGATAAAGATTGCATTAAATTTTACATTACTTTGAGTGGTATAGACATAGTAACAATATTTTTTCTCCCAATACTTGAGCATGGAATGTCTCTCCAATTGATTGAGTCATCTTTAATTTCTTTCCTTAATATTTTATGGTTTTCAGAATATAGGTCTTCTATATCCTTAGTTAAGTTTATTCCTATTTTATTATCTTTGGTGAAATTATAAATGGAACTGTTTTATAATTTCTTATCCTGCTACTTCATGATTAGTATATAGCAATGCAATGGGTTTCATGTATTAGTTTTGTATCCTCCAATCTTACTAAGTTCATTTATTAGTTCTAGTAGCTTTTTGGTGAAGTCCTTAGGATGTTCTATATATGATATTATGTCATCTGCTAGTAGTGACAGTTTTACTTCTTCCGTACCCATGTGAATGTGTTTTGTTTCTTTTTCTGGTCTGATTGTTGTGACTAGGACATCTATGATGAATAAAATGGTGAGTGTGGATATTCTTGTCTTGCTCCTGATCTTAGGGGGAAAGCTGTCCATTTTCAGCATTGATTATGATGTTGGCTATAATATTTCTATATATGGCCTTTATTATGTTAAGATAAGTTCCCTGTAGTCCTATATTGTTGAGGGTTTTGATCATGCAGGATGTTGTACTTTGTCAAAGGTTTTTTCTGTATCCATTGAACTGAATTATATGGACTGATCCTTTCTCATTGATATGATATATCACATGGACTGATTTGAGAATATTGAAGCAACCCCAGAATAAATCCTACTTGATCGTGTGAATTATATTTTTTTACATGTACTGTTGGATTCAGTTGGATTCTGTAGTTATTTTGTTTTTGTTTTGTTTTGTTTTGATAGTTTCTTATCTAGTTTGGGCATCAGGATAACGCTGCTTTCATAGAATGAATTTGGAAGCTCTCCTTCCTATTCTAGTTTTTGGAAATGTTTGAGAAGGGTAGATATTAACTCTTCTTTAAATGTTTTACAGAATTTGCCTGTGAAGCCATCTCATCCTAGACTTGTTTGATGGGCATTTTTTTGACTACTGAATAAATTTCATGCTGGTAATTGGTTTGTTCAAATTTTCTATTGCTTCCTGACTCAGCATTAGGAAGTTATGTTTCTAGGAATTTCTCCATTTCATCTAGGTTGTCCAATTTGTTGGCATGCATGTTTTCATCATATTCTCTTATTATCCTTCACATTTCTATGGTGTCAGATATTTCTTCTCACTTCTTATTGCATCCTCCTTCATTCTCTTTTTGTTTTGATTACTAAAAGCTTATAATTTTTTTTAATCTTTTCAAAGAAACAGCTCCTTGTTTCATTGATCTATTCTTTTCTGGTTCTATTTCATTTATTTCTATTTCTGCTCTAATTTATTATTTCTTTCCTTCAACTGGTTTTGTTTGTTCTTTTTCTAGCCCCTTTTAAATGTAAAGTTAGGTTGTTCATTTGAGATGTTTTTCTTGCTTATTGAGGTAAGCTTGTATTCATATAAAATTCCCTCTTAGAGCAGCTTTGCTGCATCTCAGATTTTGTACTGTTGTGTTTTCATTTGTCTCCATACATATTTTTATTTCCTCTTTCTTGTTGGACCCATTCATTGTTTAGTTGCATGCTAATTAATCTCTCTATATTTGTGTTCTTTCCAGATTTTTTCTTGTTGATTTTTAGTTTCATAAAATTTTGGTTGGAAAAATTGCATGGTATGACTGCAATCTTCTTTTAATTTGTTGAGACTTGTTTTGTAGCCTAATATGTGGTTTCTTCTGGAGAATGTTCCATGTTATGTGCACTTGAAAGAAAGTGTGTTCTACTGTTTTAGGATGGGATATTTTGAGTATATTTGTTGGATCCATCTGGTGCAATATGTCATTCAAGCCACCAATTCTTTGTAATTTTCTGTTCAGATGATCTATCCATTGATGTAACTGGGTGTTAATGTCCCCTATTATTGTATTACTTTTGATTACATCCTTTATGTTTGTTACTAGGTGTTTTATGTATTTGGGTGCTCCCTCGTTGACTATATACATATTTACAACTATTATATCTTTCTGTTGGATTGTTCCTTTTATGTAGTCTCCTTTTTTGTCTCTTGTTACAGTCTTTATTTCAAAGTGTACTTTGTCTGACTTTCTTTTAATTTCCTTTTGCATGCTAGATGTTTTCCCTTCCCTTTATTTTCAATATGAATGTGTCTTTAGGTCTGAAATGAGTTTCTTTTAGGCAGATATAGTTTATTCAAATTAATTTTCTTTCCCTCCTTTCCTCTCTCTTCTCTTTCTTCGTTCCCTATAATGTGAATGTTATTATACTTGATGGTGTCACTGAGTTCCCTTATTCTAGACTGATTTTTTATTAATAATTTTTCTTTCTTCTGTTAAGCTTGATTGATTTCTATTATTCTGTCCTCCAGGTCACTGATTTGTTCTTCTGCTTCCTCTAGTCTATGATTTATTCCTGATAATGTATTTTTAATTTCAGTTATTGCATTATTTCTCATTGGTTCTTTTTCATGTTTTCTAGCTGTTTACTGATGATCTCAGTGAGATCCTTCACTTTTTCTCAAGTCCATTGAGTATCTTTATGATCATAACTTTAAGTTCTCCGTTAGGCATGTTACTTATCTCCATTTCTTTTAGCTCTCTTGCTGTGATTTTGTCCTGTTCTTCATTTGGGACATATTCCTTTGTCTCTTCATTTATTGAACTCTCTGTGTCTATTTCTTTGTGTTAGGAAATACAGTTATATCTTCTGTTCTTTCAGGTAGTGGCCTTATGAAAAAGAGGTCTAATGGTGCCCTGTTGTACAGTGGTCTGTTCACCAGGACCTGGCCCTTCAGGAGTATCTCCTATATGTATTGTGTGTGCCCTCTTGTTATGGCTGAGCCATGTTTGCCTTCAGTCTAATTTACTGCAATGACTTTCATTGCCTTTGTTGGCAGGTTTGTTGCCTGTGTTAATGAGCCAGTCTGGAGCTGATTTGAGCTTGAATTGAGCTGGCATTTTCCTGAGCTGATGTCACACTGAACTGCAACACTCTCTCCCCATGTTGTCCCCTAAGAAGCTTTCACTGTTGGATAGGACCTGCGGTCACATGAAATGTCTATCCCCAGGCCACTGCTGGGGCTTCAGTGGAAATGATGCATCTTGTTATCTTCCCATCTCCCTGGGGCAAGAGTCAGTTTGGAATAGTGCTTTCCCTTGTCCTGCCTGCTTGCACACCACTATACTTGTTGTGCCACTTTGGATGGAGTCCTACAGAGTTGTGCTGGAGGGAGCTTGTTGTAGGTGAACAAAGGTGTGAAGTGTTCTGTTAGCAAGGTATATGTAGGTCTGCTGGAGGAGGGGATGTGTAGCCTTTGGAGAACTGGTGAAGGCATTTTGGAGGGGGCACATCTGCAGGAAAGGATGGGGTGGGGCACACTGTTACAAGCTCTGTGGAGAGTGTTGGAACTGAGCTGGTTCTTACAGGTATCTAAATATCTAGGCTAGGTGTCACAGAGGGAGATGGTTCCCATCAGCTATTTGTTCTTGAGAAGTCTCCTAAAGATCTTACTCTTCCAACAAAAGTTTTGAGATTAGTAAATAAATCTCCTTTCTATATATGCCAGGTATTTTTCAAACTCTTGCTTGTATGCTTCATCTCAACAGAGCTGTTTGTTGTGCTGTCTCTAAGAGTGGGATATCAGTTTCCAGTGGCCCTTTAGCTCTCCCACAGTTCCTGGTTTTAAACCCCCCTTTATTGTAAAAACTTGAGATATTAAGTCCCTCTGTTTTACAAAAGTCAGTAAATAAGGGGATTTGTTTTCCCAATCTGGGTCCCTGATACCAGAGTGCCAGATGTGGAGTCTGCTCTTCTCCCTCCTTTTTGCTTATGGTGTTTTTCCCTCCCATACACAATCTTGTGGATCAGTTTGGTTCCTGACCACATTTCCACTCTTTCTACCCTTTTCTATGAATAGAGAATAGAGTCCTATTCTCTATGTTTAGCTGTGAAGAGTCTGTCCTACCAGTCTTTGATTTGTTTTCTGGTTTATTCACACTTATGTAGGGGGGTTCTGGGTTTATCCTAGACCAAAGTGAGTTTAGGATCCTTCTACTCCACCATCTTCCCCGGAATTCTTGCATCTTGGTTTTGTATTGCTTGGCAAGCACACACTTTCACAGTTGACAGTGAATGAAAATAAGAAGAAAAAAGAATGAAGTAAAGGGTGTGTGTACATAAGAGTAATAGAAAATGGGCTGTGATAGGAAAAAGAAAAAAAATTAGGGAAGATTCTCAGAGATTACCACTAATCCTCTTTCAAAGAAGTACAGTAGCCTTCTTCAGAAAGTCCAGATCATGGGGCACCTGGGTGGCTCAGTTGGTTAAGGGACTGCCTTCAGCTCAGGTGATTATCCCAGAGAACCAGGATCAAGCCCCACATCGGGCTCCCTGCTCAGCGGGAAGCCTGCTTCTCCCTCTCTCACTCCCCCTGCTTGTGTTCCCTCTCTGGCTGTGTTTCTCTCTGTCAAATAAATAAAATATTAAAAAAAAAAAAAAAAAAGAAAAAGAAGGTCCAGATCACTACAAGCATGTGATTCCCATGGATAGAAGTGATTCATGAAGACTTGGATGATGTTAGAGTTGGATAATACCATCTCAATGATGAGTGCATGGAAAAATTACTTATTAGTTGTCAGCTGTGAATATTTCACTAATGTGAATATACTTTCCTTTTCTGTAACACTCTCCATAGTATCCATAATTAAGCATTAGTAATTTGAGTAGGTCTTGTGGTCTTTGAAGATTTCAAAGTATAGTGTAAGGATTAAAGAACTTTACCATTACTATTCTTCCTTTGGTAACTTGTTAATTAAATAACCTACAAATGATTCATTTTTAGTACCAAATGCATTTTAAATAAATGTACTAGCAAAATATCAACTTGTGTGTTGCTTGAGACTCTCTTGGCAAGATACTTCTGAAAGATCTTCGCCCTTTATGAATTTGAATGTGTCCATGTTTTCCAAATGACATCTCTCCTTCTAGGCACTTTCTCTTGCATTCTGCATGTTAACCCCCTAATATAACATCCTCTAACTGACTTCGATCTCACCCTTCAAAGGAATTTTTCTTGATCTTCCCAAGCTGGTTAAGTAAAAGTCACATCTTCTTACTTAGTACTTTCCTGATACTTGCCACATTGATTTCTACTTGTTTGTTCTTTTATCTTTTTAGAGTATGAGCCCCAGAACACAGAAACTCTTTTTTGTCTCAGTAGCCATCTACTCCTGCTTGGTACATAGTAGGCACTTAATAAATACTTGGACGGACAAACAAATGATAACTTTCTACTCTACAGTGTAAGTGTCATATCTCAGAAGCTACAAGAAAGCATTTTTCCCCCTTAGTGATAGTTAATATCCTATCTATCCCACCTTTATATCTAATTTATTTGTATTTGTGTTCAACACATATTTGGAAATCATATATAGGTATTATACACAACATCATCTATAGTGGTAGTATTTCTGATCTTAGACAAAGAAAACTGGAATTTGTTACCATCATTATCAACTATGGTACTTTGGGTAGGGCACTAAGCCATTCTGAGCTTATGTTTCTGTATCTATCAGTAGCATGGTAATAGTATTCTCCATGGTGGTTCTGAAGATGGAAAAGATAATTCTGATAATGGCTTTTAAATTTCATCATGGAATATAAACCATCATGATTATTACATTTCTGTTCATATTCAACCCTTAGTATCACCAAGTAAAACATTGTTAAAAGCCTCAAGGAGAAAGAACTGCCTTGGAATTTATATCGAATATTATTCCCAATAATTACCTATCTGCTCTTAATTGTCATTTTAACTGTTCTATTGCATATTTTAAATGCTCCAACATATACACATTTCCATAGTATTATCTATTTTTGCCATTGGTTCTGAATCGCTAATAATAAATGTAGAATTAAGGTTTAAAATAATTTTCTAACTAAATAGAACTCAGGGACTAATCATGGTTCTTTAGTTTTTAATGGGAATGATTGGTCTTTAGATAGAGATGTGTTAAAAGTTTATTTACCAGGGACTGGATGCACACCAGGCTTCTTTTCTAAGTATTCACTTTGCCAGCAGAATAGTGATTCTGTCTTTCTCTTCCTTGAAAGAATATGGCTATACCTCTGGCAGATTCATACTGTTTAACTCTGCATATCTACTATCTGTGAAAGACAGTTTGGTCTCCAGAATGTTAACTCATATTTACAATGTTTGCAGGAGCTTGCAGTGCAGGAGTGAATCTTTAAGGAGACTTACTGCCACATTCACCACATCCTATTTAATAAAATGGTACAGTGGAGTTGTTTTAAAATTCAAATTTGTTCTTCAAATCATAAGAAAAACATCACATTTCTAAAAGCAGATGGTTTAAGTAGCAGAAGGAATTGCCTAGGTCATTCATATAGATCTAATGGAAACCTGTACCATAATTAGGTGTACAAAAATTTTTTTTCAGCTAACATTCTTAATTTTTATTGGCAATATTTGGAAAGGAGATAGCAATGTAGATCTCTTCAGATAGTGACGCCAAATCTCATAGTAGGACCGAATTTTTCATCTCCAAATATACCAATAACATGGTCACAGTTTAACCTTGGCTAAAAGTAACAAAATTTTTAAATATTTTGTTTGGAGGTGAGTCTTGTACCTATTCATATATTATAAATTACAAAGGAATGGAGTTGGAACTGGGCAAGAAATAAGAAAGAGAGTAGAAAAGGGTAACATATTGGTCTCAGGCATAGGAGACTGAGTAATGATAAGGTCCTTGAAAGAACACTGTCACTTAGAGAAGCCTTTTAATAATGCATTTTAATAAGTCTTTTAATAAGACTTTCTAAAAACACATTGTCTCTGGGAAAAAAGGCAGGTTCCAACCTTTTCTTCCCAATTTTTAGACAAACCTAAACTACCATCAATTTGGATGTGTGAAAAAAGCTAACAAAACAACTTTTCTTCCATTCTGAATGTTCTATAATTGGAAGTGCAATGAGTAAGAAAAGTTATGGCAGTAAAAATATGGTCACTGAGTTCGGGAGGGGCAACTTTATAGAAGGGATTTAGAAAAGGCCTATTTGAAAATGTGACAGTGGGATATTAAAAGATGAGTAGGGAAAAGCCCTGTTGATAGGCTGTATAAAAGTCCTGAGGGTACAAATAATTTGTTCTGGATTTAGAATATAGTGAGAGGAAGGACAGAAGTGATGAGGTGGAAGCCTTATCTCTAGGGCTTTAAAGCTATTATAACCAGTTAATTAAGAACTCTCAAAGTATAATGGATAAACATAAAACTTTTATTTAAATCTGTCACTAGATTGAACCATGTTCTGGAAAATCCATTTCTTTCTGTTCCTAAGAGGTATCTTTCTGGTCATATTTTATTAAAATCTGCCCAATCTACATTAAAACTTTCAGTCATACAAAGAAATGGAAAGATGTTATGTACTAATGGATTGGAAGAGGAACTATTGTAAAAATGTGTATACTACCCAAAGCAATCTACATATTTAATGCAATCCCTATCACAATACCAACAGCATTTTTTTTCACAGAGCTGAAACAAACAATCCTAAAATTTGTATGGAATTACAAAAGGTCCTGAATAGCCAAACCAATCTTGAAAAAGAAAAAGCTGGGGGCAGCACCATTGTGGACTTCCAGTTATATTATAAATCTGTAGAATTCAAAACAGTATGGTCCTGACACAAAAATAGACACACAGGTCAACAGAACAGAATAGAGAGCCCAGAAATGAACCCACAGTTATATGGTCAATTAATCTTCCATGAAGCAGGAAGGAATATCCAATGGAAAAGAGATGTTCTCTTCAACAAATGATGTTGGAAAAACAGAACAGGCATATGCAAATGAAAATTTGACCATACAAAATAAATTCAAAATGGACTGAAAGCCTAAATGTGAGACCTGTAACCATAAAAACCCTAAAGGAGAACTAAAAGGCAGTAACTTCTTTGACACTGGCAATAGCAACTTCTTTCTAGATAGATCTCCTGAGTCAAGAGAAACAAAAACAAAAATAAACTGTCTGGACTACATCAAAATTAAAAGCTTCTGGTGTTATAAGCAAATAATGAACCATGGAACACTACATCAAAAAGCAATAAAGTACTGTATGGTAATAATAATAATAAATAAATAAAATTTAAAAAAACCTTCTGCACAGCAAAGGAAATAATCAACAAATCTAAAAGGCAACCTACTGAATCAGAGAAGGCATTTCCAAATGGCATATCTGATAAAGGGTTAGTGTCCAAGATATATAAAACTTATAAAACTCAACACTTCAAAAATTAATAATCCAACTTAAAAAATGGGCAGAAGACATGAACAGACATTTTTCCTAAGAAGGCATCAAGATGACACATGAAATGATGTTCAACATCGCTGAACATCAGGGAAATACAAATCAAAACTATAATGAGATATCACCTCATATCTGTCAGAATGGCTAAAATCAACAACACAAGAAACAACAGGTGTGGGCTTGGATATGGAAAAAGGGGAACCATCGTGCACTGTTAGTAGGAATGCAAACTGGTACAGCCACTGTGGGAAATAGTATGGAGGTTCCTCAAAAAGTGAAAAATAGAACTACCCTATGACCTAGCAATTGCAATTACTAGGTTTTTATCCAAAGAATACAAAAATACTAACCCAAAGGAATACACACACCCAAATGTTTATAACAGCATTATCTACAACAGCCAAACTATGGAAACAGCCCAAGTATCCATCAACTGATGAATGAATAAAAAGAGGTCACACACACACACACACACACACACACACACACACACACACACTGGAATATGACACAGCCATAAAAAAAAGAAATCTTGATCTTTGCAAGGACATGGATGGAGTTAGAGAGCATAATGCTAAGTGAAATCAGTCAGAGAAAGAAAAATACAATATATTTTCACTCATATGTGGAATTTAAGAAATAAAACAAATGGGCAAAGGGGAATAGGAGAGGGTTCAAGCCAAGAAACGGGAGGTGGGTGAGGGATGGGGGAAATAGGTGATGGAGATTAAAGAATGCATTTGTGATGTGCACAGTGATGTATGGAAGTGCTGAATCACTATATTGCACTCCTGAAACTAATATTACACTACATGTAAAGTAACTGGAGTTTAAATAGAAACTTAAAAAAAAAAAGAAATTATGAACTGGGAGGAAAAAAAGCCTTTCAGTCATATATTTGAACCATATGTTTCAAAGTTCTAACCCTTCTTTCTGCCAATGCTAGGGTGTAAGTGCCTCCCATTGTTAAGAGTAGGGAGAGAGGAGAGGAACAAGGACAAATGGTCCTTTCTTTATTGCTGCATTTGGTTTTTAGGCCCCTTCTTGCCAACTGTCACAGTGTCTCTGACCTACATGGCTGGCCATCAGCTTCTGTGTGGCAGACATTCATCTGTTGACTCCTGCACAGCATGACTGACAATTCTTTGGAGGCCCTTCGGGTTCTGCCCACTGCCCAGGTCACTGATCTGGGAGTTCTGATTCCTGCTCTGCTGCTTTGCCAGCCAGCCATCACTCTGGTTATTTTCTCTACGGAGAAAGGCATAGAGGGTCAGCAGGTTCACTGCCCAAACAGAAATACAACTGGGAAACAGAATGCCGGTGTTGTTTTGTGGCAGCAACATCAGTGATTATCTTGCAGTCTCCCTATCATCTCTTTGGGGAGGTAGATGTCTCTCCCAGCAAGCAGAGCACTGTCAATAAGGCCAATGATATTGGTGACCACTTTGTTTTCCTTAGCCTTCTAAGTGCATACATTGGGGAGAAAATGGGGAAGTGGTGGCTGTTTTTGCATTTGGTGGCTCTGACAAAGCTAAAAAAACAAAAACAAAAAACAATTAAGTTTAGTTTAATGCTCAGTTACACTTAGAAAATAATAGATTGACTATAGCATAGCAGTTAGGAGTATTATGGGTTTTGGAATAATTAACCCATGTTCAAATCCTGGCTGCTGGATTTGTTTGATGTCTACTTGTATATAAGCTAAATTTTCAGTGCTTTAAATTCTAACTTGTAAATATGGGGAAAATAATTATACTGACCTTACAGGGTTATTTAAAAATGTAGGTGGATTAATCCCTCTGAAGCATGTATAAGAGTGATGGCATAAAGTAAGGACTCAATGAGTCTTAGTCCTTAGTGAGTAATAATAATTTTATGTGATCACTCTGACTACTAAATGAAACAGACTGGACAAAGAATAGGGCAAGGATAGAAGTAGAGAGAACTTTAAGGCATAAGATAATGGAAGCTTAAGTGAAATATTACAGAAATTTGGAATAGAGTGGTGCAGGTGGAAGTGGTGAAGTAGTCATTTTCACTGTGTTTCTAGGTATAGCTTTCAGGTCTTGTTGAGGAATCTTTCATGGGGCTTAAGGAAAGGAATCAAGGATGGCTCTGACATTTTCAGCCTGATTATATAGGAAAGCTCATAGGTAGTTAAGGCCATGTGGTTATATGAGCTCAGAAAACTAAAAGAAACATAGATCAGAATGGAAGACATTATAGTGTCTTTATTCATAGATGGCATAATGTTCTACAAGGGATTATTTAGAGACTCTATGATAGAGTGTTAGATCTTAAGAAATGATGTACATATAAAAAAATCTATATGAAGAGAGGCACCTGGGTGGGTCAGTTGGTTAAATGACTGCCTTCAGCTCAGGTCATGATCCCAGGGCCAAGCCCCACATCGGGCTCCCTGCTCGGCAGGAGGCCTGCTTCTTCCTCTCTCACTCCCCTTGCTTGTGTTCCCTCTCTGGCTGTGTTTCTCTCTGTCAAATAAAAAACTAAAATCTAAAAAAAAAAAAAAATCTACATGAAGAAATAATAATGTTTCCTATAGGCAGAATAATGGATCCCCAAATATATCCACACTTTAGTACCTCCTTTGACTATGTTGCCTTACATGGCAAAAGAGATTTTGAAGATTTGATTAAAGTTTAGGACATTGAAATGATCAAATTATCTTGGTGGACCCAATCATTTGCATCTTTCAAATCTGGGAACATTTTCTGGTTGAATCAAAGAGGGATCATTGATGGGAGAAGGGTATGGCAGCATGAAAAGGCTCTGATGCCTGCTGCTGGTTCCAAGATATAGAGGGCTATGGACAACAGGCCTCTCAGAGCTCAGGGTAGCCCCCATAATTAACATCCAGCAAGGAAACATAAATCTTAGTCTTATAGCAGTCTTATACATGGAACTGAATTCTGATAATACCTGGATTAACAAAGAAATGGATTCTCCTGGAGAGCCTCCAGAAAGGAATGAAGCATGCCAACACCTTGTTTTTAGCTTAATGAGACACTTGCCAGATGTTAGATCTACAGAAATGCAAAATAACTCATTTGTATTATTTTAAGCCACTAAGCTTTTGGTAATTTGTTACAACAGGAAGAGAAAATAAATATACCATAACGTTCACCCACATTGAATTTATACTTTTTTGACAGTAAATTTATAGTTATATAACCAAAATCCATTTCCATCCCAGGTAATCCCATGTACTATTTTTAGTCATTCTCAATGCTCACTCCAGTCCTAAGTAGCCACTGTCTGCTTTCTATTTATATAAATTTGTTTTTACTGGACATTTCATATGAATTATGTCTTTTGCATCTGACTTCTTTCATTTACCACAATGGTTTTGAGGGTCCTTCATGTTGTAGCATATATCAATATTTTGTTCTGTTTTATGACCGAGTAGTAGTCTATAATGTGGCTAAACCACAATTTTATCCCTTTGCCCCTTCATGAAGATCTGGGCTGTTTAAATTTTTACTATTATGAATAAACCTATGAACTTGTGTATACCTAGGTTTTATTTCATGCAGACACTCAAGAGTATAACTGTTAGGTCATAAGACAAGTTTATGTTAGCTTCTTTTTTTTTTTTTAAGATTTTATTTATTTGACAGAGAGAAACACAACCAGAGAGGGAACACAAGCAGGGGGAGTGAGAGAGGGAGAAGCAGGCTTCCCGCCAAGCAGGCAGCCCCACGCGGGGCTCAATCCCAGGATTCCGGGATCATGACCTGAGCTGAAGGCAGAGGTTTAACCAATGAGCCACCCAGGCACCCCTTATGGTAGCTTTTTTTTTGAGCAAGAGAGAGAAAATGAACAAGTGGGGAGAATGGTCAGAGAGAGAGGGAGAAGCAGACTCTCGAACAGGGAGTCTGACATGGGGGTGAATCCCAGGACCCTGAGATCATGACCAGAACTGAAAGCAGACACCTTAACCAACTGAGCCACCCAGATGCTCCTTATGTTAATTTTTAAAGAAATAATACAGAGTGGTTGTACTGTTTTTACATTCTCATCAAGAATATATGAAGATTCTGGTTTCTTCTACCTACACTATTGGTTATTTTCTTTTTAACTATAGCTATTCCTAAGGGTATAAATTATTTTGTAAGATTTAAATTTCTCAATAGCTATTGCTTCTGAGAATCTTTTCATGTGTTTATTAGCCATTCATATATCCTTTTTATTGACATGTCTCTTCAGTTTATATGCTCATTTTTAATCGTACTGTTTGTTATGATACGTTATAAGAGTTCTTTATTCTAGATACAAATTGTAGTGAGAAAATTGGATTTTCTCATGAAAATTATTTATACACTTCCCTTTTATGATATACAAATAATTAATGAAAAATGAATCATATGCCAAAGTGCAAAGGTTAAAACTACAAAACTTCTAAAAGAAAATCTTTGTGAATTCATTTTAGATCAAGGAAAAAATATGTAATTGAAGATATATCATATATAAATATATATACATGTATCATATATATGATTCAAAAATATTTGTTCCTAATCTATGACTTTTCACTTTCTTAGGGGTGTCTCTTGAAGCCAAAAAGCTTATTTTTTTAATAAAGTCCAATTTATATTTAGTCTCTTCTGTTACGTGCCATTATATTGGTATCATATCTTGGTAACATATCTAAAAACCCTTGGCCTTTTTGGAAAAAAGCAAAATCTGGGTTTTGATAGGGATAAAACTGTGAAGAATTGTCATTTTGGTGATATTGATATTTCTAGTACATGATTATGGAATGTTTCTCCATTTATTTTAGATCTTTTAAAAATTTTTAACAATGTGTTGTTTTCAGAGGTCTTGAACTCTTTCTGATAAATTCATTCTCAACTATTTTATTCTTTTTGATGTTATTCTGAATGAAATTGTTTTTCTTAATTTCATTTTCAGAATTCATGTATCTTTATAAAATGGATATTTGATAATTAGTGGGGGCAGTGGGAAGAGTACATCTCTCAGCATCAGAGGGTATCTTTGGAAAGTTTGCCAAAATTAGAGTTAGATTTAAGACACTGTACATAAAAATTCAGATCTCTACATAAAATCTAAACCAATAGTGAAAAGAAAGTAAAGCTAGAAGAAAGTTAACTGGAAAATGGAGATCTTTGAGAAAAAGAAAATATTGACCAAGGATGGGTGAGTTGTGGAGGGCCCTGCGAGGGACAAATATGCTTCCCAGGTAAACTTGTGGTGAAAATGGACCTTATGCATACATAGTGAGCCAAAAAAAGGTATACTCTTCAGAACCTGTCACCTGTCTTGCCTATTTGAGAGGGACAGGAGGTACTCTCACACAAATGAATGATTTAACAACAACAAAAAAATGGTATGAGGAAATGTTTTTCATTGTAAGCAATATTTTTGACAATTTTTTTTCTATTTAGAACTTTAGTAAGTGCTTCCTGTATTTCATTTAATATATAGAAATTTGCAAGTGCTTGGTTTATAGGTTTACAGTGAAGCAAAACTTAATAAATAAAATACATACATTCATCTACTTTTGTTGAACATTTCCCAAATGGTATGGAGTTGTGGTGAGCATTAAATGAGGTAATATCTAGAATAGTGCAAAATAACTGGCAAAAAAAAAGGTCAATAAATGTTAGTTTCCTGTTTCCTTCCCGTTATCATTTATATTATTTATTTATTGAAAGGAAAATTACGCTTGACATTCAGAAAAGATGTTTCCTCTGAAGTTTTTCTTTTATATTATGAAGGCAAAATTAAGATAAAAAATACCAACAGAAATTTCACAGTACACATCCTACAAAAAGGACAGGAAAATGAGCCTGCAATTAGATAAAACTGCATCTCTTTCAAAGAATTATATTATTAAATATTCAAGATTATGTGCATTAGTGAGGACATAAACTCAAAGACATACCTTTTTGCAGGACTTCTGACAGTAACTAACCATTAGAGAAACATTAAATGAAACATTGAAAGGGGAAAACAATTCAAGAAATGGACCAATTTGAGCAACTCAAAAGTACTGCTTTAGATGGCACATTTTAGAGAACAAAAGACAAAAGAGAATCAGAAAGAAAAAATCGTTTAAAGATGAAGTGGCTACTGTCCATTGATTGAGAGGTCACACTTTAAATCATTTTGACAGCTAGGAAAGGAAGAAGAATATAGTTTCCCAGAAGGTAGTTTAAAAAAAAAAAAAAATTAAGTAACTTAATATAAAAAAAAGGGACACTGAAGCTGAACCAGAAATGACTAAGAGATTTAGTTGCAGAAGATGTAACCAACGTATGACTAAATCCAAATAAAGAACGTTTAAAAATTGGATGCACAATAGATGAAGGGAACAACTCCTTAAATTGGCATTTTCTGATTCCTTTGGAAACTAAATCTCCCTCTAGCAATATTCTGCCCTTCCATTTAGTTTAAGTATAATCTTCTTTTTTTCCAGCATGATCTGGGTTTATGACAAATTTTATTTTTTCTTAGCAGAGGCATTTATTAGACATATTGCTTATGACAAAGTCTCTCAAGATTTTGACTGTAGAAACTAAACAACACCAAAACATACTTTGAGCCATTCTTTAATTCTCATTTTATAAATCCTAAATATGTAAATACTGTCTACCAAGTTTGTTGTCTATTTTATAAAATATAGTAAATGTGAATCAATAAAATGAAGTATGATATGATTTTCATCTTAACAGATTTGTGATCAAACAGGGTTGGCATTCATATTATAGCCTGGGAAATTTTTTTCTTCATTTTATTTTGAAATGTTCAGTGGTCTTGCAACTTGGGCTTATGTCACATGCAGAAAAACCTGGAGAAATTAGAGAACTATCTGGATGATCCATGCAAATGCCCAATTTTCATATGAATTATGTTGGGACCTCCTGGCACCCACTAGTTTGCGGCCATTAGTGGGAAGTCAGCTGGGGTGGCCTCTTGGGCTTCTCTGGAATAATTCCGCATACCTGACCTAGCTGAATCTTCCCACCCTGGGCTCTTAGCCAGCGGGCAGACTGGTGAATTTAGCCCCACCCAGCAGTCCAGCCTGAAATCTGCCTAAGGCCTTAGTGATAGCCACTAATGAGCTCCTATTGGCCCCTCCTACTTCTTTTACTCACACCTTTCCTCCCTATATAACTGTGTCTCTGATACAATAAAGCTGAGATTGCTGCGCCTTCGTGGCTGACTCAACTCCCGGCTCGATGTGGTTTCTTTCCCGGGCTGTCAACACTTACCATCTCGCTCAGCCCCCGGAGGATAACAGGCTGGTCCAGTTATCCTTCCCCGGCACCAGGGTTGCGGAGAGAGCAACAATTGGCGCCCAACGTGGGGCCCCTGGTGCTCTGTGTGAGGATCCGTCACTTCGCTGACAAGCCAATCGGACTGCAGGTAAGTGTACTCCCATAAGCTATGGGACAGTCTTCATCCAAAAGTGACCTCTCCCTTGAATCCCTCAAGGTCCCCCTTGAAAGTAGGGGCCTAGAACTTGCTGGTCAGGTGATTAAGGCCTGGAACACCTTGATTAAAGTTGCCCCATGGTTGCCAGAGAGCGGCCTGTTTCACTGGGAGACCTGGGACAGGGTGGAGCAGCTCGTAGGGAAAGCCCAAGTTAATCGGGGTGAGATTCCCCCCCTAGGAGTTTACCCCGTTTTGGC
>PITA01021360.1:0-32828 GCA_004023965.1 Spilogale gracilis
TTTTTTTTTTTTTCTTCCTCTTGAACTTATCCTTACTGGAGGTAATTTTTATTGATTATTTTTATTTAACTCTTGCCTCTCCTTCTATAATCTCCATTCTATACTTCTTCAGTAAACCCTTTAAGTAAGGAGAATGTTTTTATAATCTTGTATCGAGAAAGCCCTTCTCCATCATATACAAAATGGAATCTGATTTCTGAGATATCTGAAAAAACTACAATAGTATATAGATTGGCTTCTGAGGCCAACTTCTATTTTTTTTTCTTATTAAGAAACTGATGGGGTGCCTGCGTGGCTCAGTTGGTTAAGCAACTGCTTTCTGCTCAGGTCGTGATCCTGGAGACCCAAGATAGAGGCCCACATCAGGCTTCCTGCTCGGCGGGAGGCCTGCTTCTCCCTCTTTCAGTCCCTCTCCTTGTGTTCCCTCTCTAGCTGTGTTTCTCTCTGTCAAATAAATAAATAAAATCTTAAAAAAAAAGAAAGAAAAAGAAACTGATGATAACAATTAGAACTTATCTTTATCTTTCAAACCAACACACTTTTGAGAGTGACAAATACTCTTAATAATAATGTGAAAGCAAGATTAACATCAGGAAGTAAGATCATCCTATAATTCTGAGCATATTTTAATTTCTTTCTAGTTCTAGATGTACTCTCATACATTTTTCTTGGTCAATGAGATTTGTGCTGGGATTCCCATTGTGAACTCACTGTATTTATTACAATTTTTTTTTTCTTGTGTGTTTTCAAAGTTCAACTTTTACAATATTTTTAAGTCAGATGTAAAAACAAATTCCAAAAAGCAAAGTCGCATATATCATGGTGTTTATTACACAACTTCACTAACCTCGTTTGGAGTATATCATGGAGAAACCGTGCTCCATGGGGTTAAAGAGGTTGAGCCTAACAACATTTAAAACTTGTTTTTCAGAGAACTATTTCCCCCTGATCAGCTAGTGTGTCTTTCAGACCTCACTAACAAATACATTAGCTGTCTGCGGAAGCCGGGCTCAACCTCAATGGATACAGTTTCAACCTATAAACAAACAAGGCCCTTTACTCCTTATCCAAGATAACAAACCCAAGACCCCTTTTAGTTTATAACAGCCCTGGGGGCATGCTCATTGCCCCCTTATCCTTGTCCTAAAAGAACTTCCTGAGGTCAGGGGCTTAATTTTGCCCTGTTCTGGTGTTGTCTTCATCCCCAAAGTGAACATGGGATATAAGTTACATCTACATTTGCTCAATGTGGATGCTCCGTCTTTCCTTTGGACTAGACATAATTTCCCCATCCTTTTCACCAATATGTATATAATCTCAATCCTGATGATTATAAAAACTTGTTCTCTCCCCATTTGGAGAGGTGGATTTGAGGCTTGTTCTCTCCTTTCCTCCTGCTGCTGCTGCCTCTGAATAAACCCTTTCCTCTCTACATAGATGATGCCTCCATGATTGGTTTTGCTGTGCATAGGCAGATGGGAGGCACTGTGTAAAGCAATTATTAAAATAACTAAATGAGGAGACCATCAGACTGAGGTGTCTCTTAAGACCTTCAAAACCTAAGCAAGCAAACTGAAACCTTAACCAGAATAAATACCAAAAAATACATTAAGGTTATGAAATCCAAATCTAAGAATAACCGATCACAGCCAATTAGGCTTTCCCAAATAGGGCAGTCTCTTAAACTGCAGTCAAACGACTGCCTAGACTTGCTTCTGCTTCTTTATAAAAAAATTTCCCCTAGCTTCTTCGGTGGAGTGGTCCCAACCACTTTTTGGTTTTGTGCCCTCCGTTTCAAATCCATGTTTGTTCAAATAAAGTCTTGAGAATCTCAGTGTGCCTCAGTTTATCTTTTAAGACAACATACCTCATATACAAGATCACATAAAGTGGGATGTGATGGCTACTTATAGTACTCTGCAGTACCCTAATGGAAGTAAGAAAGAGCACCATTCCAGTGATTTTGCTCTAATTATTGTTCTGTTTGGGGCACAATTTCCATTTTTTTTTCCCTTTTGTCAAAGGTTTTCAAGCTTTTGGATACCCCCCCAAAAAAAGGTTTTGGAATACTTATGTATTGTTTCTATATGTCTTCTGATTTACTTCATAGACATAGATATAGCTAGTTAGCTACACATTTGCAAGCCACACACACACTCACTTATAACATATAGAGATATTTTTAGGTAGCTATATATGTGGAAACTGATATAAAACAGATACATACATTAACATCTCTGAATTTATACAACAGTGATTCATTTTTTATGTGAGCAAATGGTGCTAAAATAATATTACAAACAAAATAATTAGATTTAGTATGCTTGTCCTGTTTCCTAACAATTAGGGGTTAGTTTTTGTGTGTCAAACATACTAATGCTATCATGACAAATTCAAATCTTACAAGACAAGCCATCATGTTTTATTTTTTAATTGGAAAAGAAATAAGGCAATGATATAAAATGTAATAAATTTATCCTTTAATCTGTATAGATGGTCTTGATTTAAAACTTTGTAAGATTAATGTGACAATATTATATTTTAATCTGTGAGAATTTATAAATGCATACAATACAAATACTAAACGACTTTTTTCCAAATGTTTATTAGATTAATATTTATTTACCCAATACAATTACTTATAAGTGTACAGAGATTTTATTTATTAAGTATGAACAATTTTTATATCTCAATTGTAAATCAAAGTAGTATGATCTGAGAAGAACCAATTTATATAAAAAATAGAAGAAAATGGGGCACCTGAGTGGCTCAGTTGGTTAAGCAACTGCCGTAGGCTCAGGTCATGATATCAGAGTCCAAGGATCGAGTCCCACATTGGGGTCCCAGCTCCGCAAGGCATCTGCTTCTCCTTCTGACCTAGTCTCTTTTCCCCCTCTCAAATAAATAAATAAAATCTAAAAAAAAAAAAAAAAAAAAAGACTCTATACAGATAACCAAAATTAAAAAGAAAAGAGAAGAAAATTACATTGATGTTGGGTATAGTTAATTTTAATTCACACATTTAAATACATGGTAGGTTAATGTCCATGCTTACTACATTAGTCATAAAATGCTGTTTGGAAAAATATACTGGAGTCTAATAAATCTTGAATCAAATAATAAAACTATTGCCATCGGAAGAAATACTTGAACTTCAATGGTCAATCACATATTTATGTAGTAACTGAAATATGCTACCTATTTTGTTTAACTTGAAATCAAAGTAAATTTGAAAACAAATTCACTGTTTTAAAGAAACAATGGAAACAGATATCAGAATTGTGCCTATATGAGCACAATCTGTGAATTGTGTAGATTGGATGTAACCATGCTGTGGTTAGAATAATATTACCTACTTCCCTTACAAATATGTGTTCCTCAGCATCATGAAAGCACTTATTAATTCCTTACATACCTTACATTAATTTAATTAGTAACTAAAAATGTCAACGCCAAATGGGAAATGCCGTGCAAATTAAAAATAAATGAATTATTAGCATTACTCACCAAAAGAAAACCAGATTTTTTCCTTATTACATGGTATAGAGTACAGCTAACATTCATAATGATTTTAATTATGTTTGGATTAGTAAATTTATGATAATTTTTCTAATGGTGAATTATAATTATGTAGGAGTTGGTGATAAAAATAAGAAAGGTGATTTGTTATATGAAAATAGATCAATCTGAATATCTACATATCCATGTTAATTTTCTAATAAAAACTTTGGAGATTAACCTCTTGCACACAGAACATCATTTTGGAAAAGAAATAAATGGAAGAAGAATTTAAGGAGGGAATAAGTCTATATATTTGAAGTTAATGTGTCTAAACATTACAAATGTACACTATAGGATTATTATATTTGCACACTAAATAACAAATTAACTATTTTAAAGTATTTTATTAGAAAACACAGAGAGGTGAATTGGCTAAAAGTCAATCAGTAAATTACACTGGGAATGAAAAATGGTGAAAAAACAAACAAGGCAAGAAAACCAACAACAAAGCAATAAGTCTTGAACATCTTAATAGAACATCTGTAGTTTCTACAAACAGTTAAGTATTAGGGTGCCTGGGTGGCTCAGTTGGTTAAGCGACTGCCTTTGGCTCAGGTCATGATCCTGGAGACCTGGGATCAAGTCCCACATCGGGCTCCCTGCTCGGCGGGAAGCCTGCTTCTCCCTCTCTCACTCCCCCTGTGTTCCCTCTCTGGATGTGTTTCTCTCGGTCAAATAAATAAAATCTTTAAAAAAAAAAACCACAGTAAATATTAAATGTGCTAAATACAAGCATATTAATGCCAGAGGAAAAGAAATACGATGTATACACTTTCAACCTTGGCCTAGGAAGGCCTTTTAGTACCTGACACACAAAACAGAATTTTTGAAGACAAATACTGATAAAATGGAATGTAGATGAATATCGAAAATGTATGCCTATAAAAAACTGTGTTTAAAAAGGCAATAATCATTCTGGGAGAAAATGTTGTAATGAGTTGCCAACAAGAGTTTACATCATTAACCTATAGTTAAATCATATAAAAATGTTTATATATTTGTTCCTATATAATTAACGTCAATAAAAATATTATATGTCTACATATATTATATATCTACATACATGCACATATATCTGTCCATATAGAAAAACAAGATCAGAAGTGTACCCAATTAATAAAATACATATAAAAATCCAACAAACAAAGATGATATATTTTCATGTATGCATTATTTATTCTATTTAACAGATCTTAATTTTCAACATTTTAATGAGTATATTATGTTAATAGAAGGATCAAGCTCTAGGGGTTCCTGGGTGGCTCAGTTGGTTAAGCAACTACCTTCGGCTCAGGTTATGATCCCAGAGACCCGAGATGGAGCCCTGCATTCAGCTCCCTGCTCAGCGGGAAGCCTGCTTCTCCCTCTCTCACTCCCCGTGCTTGTGTTCCCTCTCTGTGTTTCTCTCTGTCAAATAAATAATAAAATCTTAAAAGAAAAAAAAAAAGAAAAGAAAAAAAAAAAGAAAAATCAAGCTCTAGTAGACCATGGTAAATATTGATAACATTTACCAAATTCGTTACTGCATACACATGTGCAGCATCAGATTCTGCAAGCTGTTGACATGGAGTGGCTCTCCACTTATGAAAATCTCTTCTAATAAATTTACAGTTTTCAATGTGCAAGTCTTACACTACTTGCTTGAATTTATTGCTAAGTATTTTATTATATTTGATACTGTTGTAATGGCATTACTTGTAAATTTTTCATTTCACTTGTTACTGGTATACAGAAATGTAATTAAGTTTTGTATGTCAATCTTATATCCTGAGACTTTGCTGGTACAAGGGACTTATTAGTTCTAGCAGTGAGGCAACTTTACAATTTTAGATATTCAGGGTCATGTTGTTTGTGAAAAAAAAATCAGCTTCATTTCTTTCTTTCTGAATGATTTTTATTTTATTTTTTCTCTATTATACTGGCTAGAACCTCCAATGTAATGTTGATCAGAAGTGTCAGGAGTGAAATCTTTGCTTCACTCCCAATTTCAGAGGAGAGAATCATTCTTTCACCATCTATAGTAATCCTAATTATAAGTTTTTCCATTCCACTTTTTATCAAAAAAAGATAGTTCCTTTCTATTCTTTGTTGAAAATTTTATTATGAATAGATTTTAGATTTTGTGAAATGATTTTTGTGCACCTGTCAAGATAGTCTTGTGTTTTGTTGTTTGTATTATTAATATAATGCATTATGTGATTTTTTTTAACATTAAAGGTATCCTCATTCCTGGAATAACATCATTTGATCATTTATATATATGGCCATATATTTGAAAAGTATATAATCCTTTTTATATATTGCTAATGTTTGGTAATATTTTCTTGTATATTTTTATCTATATTAATGAGCAAAATTGATCTTTAGCTTTATCTTCTATATATCTTTATCTGGTATCAGGGTAATACTGGTTTCTCAGAACAAGCTGAGATGCATTCTCTCTTCATCTATTTACTGAAATAGCATTTGAAGGATTTGTATTATTCCTTTTTAAAATATTTGATAGAATCCTCCAATGAAACCTGTTTTTTTCTTTGTACAAAGGTTTTTGTTTTTGTTTTTGTTTTTAATGATGCAAACTCTGTTTTATGTCTATTCAGATTTTCTATTGTTTTGTCAGTTTGGGTAATTATTTCTTTTGCGGAAATTTGGTGATTTCATGTAAGTTATATAATTTGTTGACACCAAGTTAATAACAGTGTTCCGTTATCATGCTTTTTATTTTTGTAAGATTATTAGATACATCTCTACCTATATTCCTCATTTTGATCATTTCTATTTTCTTTCTTTTTCTACATCAGTAGAAAAGTAGTCAGTCTGGCTAATTTGCCCAGTTTTTTAAAATCTTTCCAAAGATCACATTTATAGTCAATGCTTTCTCTTTTTATTTCCTGCTGTTTCATTGATTTCTACTCTAAATTTTATTATTTTCTTTGTTGTGCATATTTTGTGGTTAGATTCCTCTTTTTTGTGGTTTCTAAAATTGGATAGTTGGGCTAATGATTTTTAATTCTTTTCTAGCACAGACCTTTACAGTTATACCTGTCCCTCTAAACATTGCTTTAGCTACATCCCCTAAATTTTGATGTGTTGTACTTTTTATTTCATTCATCTCAAAATGCTTTCTAATTCCTTTTTTGACTTTCTAATTCCTTTTTTGACTTTCTCTTGACTCCTTGGTTATTTATGTTTTTCTTAATTTATAAATATTTGCAAATACACTTACAAATATAGCCCTTCAGTTGCTGGTTTTTAATGCCATAAAAGTCAGACAACATACTGAGTTATTTCAATCTCTTAAAATTTATTGAGACTTATTTTATGATCTAGTATTATGATTTATCATGGATTATCATATTATCTGTGCCCCTCAGAAAAACCTTCACAGATCTGTTGATGTGCACACTGTTGTCTTCGTGTCAGTTAGATCAAGTTGGCTAACTGTGTTATTCAAGTCTCCTCTACTCTTGTTCACTTTCTGTCCTGTTGTTACATCTGCTATTGAGAATGTAATATTGAACTTTCTATCACTGCTAGACGATCTATTTCTCCCTCCAATTTTGCTAGTGTTTGCTTCATGCATTTTGTAGTTCTGTTGTTAGTTGACAATGTGTTTGGAATTGCTGTAACTTTCTGATGAATTTGTCATTTTATCATTATAAAGTGTCATTCTCGGTCTCTGAGAGCTTTTCTCTTGAAATCTATTTTGTCTCGTAATATTATAGTCACTCCCTCTCTCATATTGTTTGTTGCATACTCCATCTCTTTTCATCCTAAAGCCTTCAATCTGTTTATGTCTTTGAGTCTACATTGTGTCTCTTGCAGAATTCAGAGATGGATCTTGTGTCTGATTTTTTTAAGTTAAAAAATAGCTACTAATCATTTATTATATACTTATAATAGCTGTGTCAGTTTTGACGTAATCAAGATTTTATTTTTGGTTTCAGTTTTCAACAGTGTGATTATGCACTATCTAGATGTGAATTACTTTCTCTTTATTACACCCACTTTTTTAAGTGTCTTAGATATGCAGATTAATGTTTTTCATCAAATTTGAGTAGATTTTTTGGCCATTATTTATTCAAATATTTTTATTTTTCTTACTTTTTAAAAAATATTCTCATCCAGAGTATCCAGTTATTCATATTTGGCATACTTGATACCTTTCTCCATTCTCTAATCTCTTTTCATTCATTGTTTTATTTTTTTGTTCTTCAAATAGGACAACTTATACTGATCCATCATTAAGGTCACTGATTATTTCTTCTGCCATCATTAAATATCTTTTTTAAACATTTTCATTTATGATCTTTTTTAAGTAAATGATTTTCATTGGCTCAGTAATTTCTTGCCTTGAGATTCTCATTTAATTTCTCATTGTCATTATGTTTTTGTTAATTTTAACCAGTATATCCTTTATTTCCTTGTACATGTTTATTATTTCAGCTGCTTTTTGAGATTTGAGTGTGTTACAAATCTCCTGTTTCTTTCCATGTCTAATAATTTTTGTTGAAAAGTAGACATTTTAGGTAACATGCATTAAAACTTTAAATTCTGGGGTGTCTGGGTGGCTCAGTGGTTAAGCATCTACCTTCCGCTCAGGTCATGATCCCGGAGTCCCAGGATCCAACCGCACATCGGGCTCCCTGTTCAGCAGGGAGTCTGCTTCTCCCTCTCTCACTCCCCCTGCTTGTGTCCCCTCTCTCACTGTGTTTCTCTCTGTCAAATAAAATCTTTAAAACAAACAAAGAAACAAAACTGAATTCTGATCCCCATCGGCTGTGGTTGCTGTTGTTCCTTTGTTTAATGGTTTAGCAGCTTTTATGGACTAATTCTATGGAGGCTGTTTACCCTGTGACAGATAGCATTTTTTTTTCAGTTTTAATTTTCTATTCTAGGGTGTGTGTGTGTGTGTGTGTGTGTGTGTGTGTGTGTGTGTGTGTTTTAAGCCCTTTCCTTCCTAAGGGTAATTTGTATGTCAGCTTTTTACTTTCCTCCCATTTCTCTCATGTCTCCTTTGCATGTGCATATGACTTCACACTCTGAAAGCATGTGAGGACTCACAGGGCACTTTCTTTTCCTGCTAAGTGTTCACGTGCATGGCCAGGATGTGTGTAAGTTCATCAGGTTTACTGTGGCTTTTTCATGGCCCTCATTTCCTTCCTACCTGCTGGCTAGTCTGCCATTCTATTACTTGCCCTGACTAGGATTGCATTGCAACCTCAAGGTTGCTGAGATATCGGTTTTCATATTTCATTGGACACAGAGATTTCAACTGTTTCTGACGAAGCCCAGAGGCATCTGTTTGCTTGTTTGTTTTCCTCAACTCTCTGCTCCAAATGAGGCAACTCCTTACTGGTGGCAGAGATGACCATTTCCATTGCTTCCCCAAATCTGCAAGAACTACTAAGCTGACAGAGCTGGGACAAAGGGAACAACCCTCTGTTCTTATTTTAATCATATCATGCATGTATCTCACTGCTATTGGTTGTATATTCAACTGAACTATAACCAGACTTTAATTTCCTGTGTGTGACACCAGTGTACTAACATCAGTGTGGGTATATAGTAGATATTCTACAATTGTTAAAGGGAAATAATTCCAGTCATGATCATATGTTTAGAGTAACATTCTTAGAAATTTAACACAGGAAAGATTCAGAATTAAAATAGACAATAAAAAATGTTATTATTCATTTATATATTATAGTTTTAAAGATTTTATTTATTTAATTGATGGAGAAAGACACAGCAAGAGGGGGAACACAGGCAGGGGGAGTGGGAGAGGGAAAAGCAGGTTCCCCGTGGAGCAGGGAGTCCAGTGGGGGCTCCATCCCAGGACCCTGGCATCATGACCTGAGCTGAAGGCAGACGCTTAACAACTAAGCTATCCAGGCACCCCTCATTTCTATATAGTTTGAAAAATATTTCCAGTAACTTCAAAAATTGCCCATACTCTAATATTTCACTCATTATAGCAATCTTTCCTTAAACAATAACAATTCAAATAAATTTAAATATAACTTCTTGCTAGACGTTATTCCCATGAAAATTTTTATAAATAGGCATCTTTCATCAGTGCCATAACTGATATTGTTAAACTTCACCTTGCTCACCTTGAATATTTTAGGTACCCTCTGAATTACTAAAGGAATCTCACATTATAACAAGTGAATGTTATTTTTTAGTGATTTCTTTTACACATTTACTGAAAATGTTAATACCAGATTAATCACAATAGATTAACTAGAATATTCAAATTATTAAACATGCTAGATACTCTGGGTAATTTGATTTGACTATTAGACCAATTTCCTACAAAATTTAGAATTTCCTAAGTCAAGTTGGAATTTGTGAATTTAGGTTTGGGTCATTATAAGTATTTGAATTATTCGATAAATGACAGGAGGGAATATCATCCTAGGTATCATACATAAGATTCTCTTCTTGACTAAGAATGAGTTAATAAGTTAGAGTTCAGTTTCATACAACATGCACCTTAGAGAAACATGTGTAGGAAAAAACCCCTCTTTACTTTAGGAGTTTTTTGTTTTTTTTTTTAATATTATTGGTATTTATTTCTGGAGAGTCCTTCTATTTGGTATGCTTTCATCAGGACTTACTTAAATCTATGTTTTTTGTTTTGTTTTGTTTTGTTTTGTTTTGACTTTAAATTTATTTTATTTTTTCCAGTGTTCCAAGATTCGTTGCTTATGCCCCACACCCAGTGCTCCATGCAATACGTGCCCTCAGTACCCACCACCAGGCTCTCCCATCCCTCAAGCCCCCTCCCTCCAAGTCCCTCAGTTTGTTTCTGTTGATTATAAGGATGAGAGCTAGGACAGGAGTCAGTGAATGTCAATATACATCACTAGAATTGTTGCTACTGTTTTTAATCTAACAGAAACAAAATTGACTTTAACAGGCAAGAATCCCATTTTCCCAGTGCATTAGAGGTTTAGCATATGCAAATTTTGCCTTGGCCTTGAGAATAACCAAACTGTTTAGCATAATAAGATACAGAAGAATTTGTTTTACCCAGGAGGAAGGCTAAAAAATGGATGCTAGGGGTGCCTGGGTGGCTCAGTTGGTTAAGCCACTGCCTCCTGCTCAGGTCATGATCCCAGAGACCAGGGATCGAGTCCAACATCGGGCTCCCTGCTCGGCGGGAAGCCTGCTTCTCCCTCTCTCACTCCCCCTGCTTGTGTTTCCTCTCTGGCTGTGTTTCTCTCTGTCAAATAAATAAAATCTTAAAAAAAAAAAAAAATGGATGCTAAACCAGAGTGGAAATACTGCAGAGAACTCAGGGAAGAGTGTGGGTCTTGAACAGTGAATTAAAAAAAAGGTACAAGGTAGTCAAAAGAAGCTCTAAAATTAGATATTATGGTCATCGAAATTATGGGGGACATTTGTTTTGCTGTATTTTATTTTGTTTTGTTTTGGCTTGCTCTGGTGTTACTTTTGCTATGTGCTATGTGATGTGATCTTCTCAAATGCCAACCAAAGAATTATTCAGTTAGAATCTTCCTTTAATTAACATTTTAACATGGTTTCCAGGTTATATTAAAGCAAATGGTATTTCCAAATAATTAGCATATATGATGATAGTTCACTTTTTCTTGAAGTGCCTTTTCCTACCTTCCAACTTTTGGAATCATTTGGTCCAAGCCTATAATCTGTCTTTGTCTTGAGGTGTCAATTCATGGTCAAGACCTTGAATGAACATATATGTTTATTGGCAAATTGAGATGGGGGATCAGTAATTGGTAACTCCTATTGTGCCCACATTTTCAAACGATATCTGTGTATGAAATTAATTTATAGGAACTTGGAAATGGAAATAAAATGTCTAGTAATAGGGTGTTATTACTGGCTGTGCTTCCTGTCCCAGTTCTTTATTTTCTCAACAATGTCCTTGATCCTTGTAACAGATTTGATTTAATTGAGCTCCTAATGTATTGTACTGTTTTACTAAGATCTCCTTTGAACATGGATGGAACATACCGACCCCTGCTGAAGAGGATAGACATCTTTTATACTTAAAAATTGATGAAAGCTCTTCTTACCTAGAGAGATTTATTATTCATTCTTCTCAAAAGTTTAACATCTGTTTCACAAAGATTTGGTAAGCTCAGCCCTATTTCGTTTCGGCTGAGGTAGTTCTGTCCAATTTGAGCAGCATTACCCAAGAACCAATGAAGAAAGGATCTTAAATTTCACTTGACAAACATATATACCTAATTCTGAGAGAATATGTCAAAAAATTTTCTGTTTGAAGGTTGAAGCATGGGGCATGGAGTAGCCATGCAATGATAATTTATTGTGGCTTTAAAACTCATTTGTTAGAAAAAGTTTGAATTTTAGAGGAAAAAAAATGACCTCATACTTAAGTTTATTCAATGAACTTATATTTAAATTATATTATGATTTACTCTTTGAGTAAAATTGGCTGTAAAATTACCTCTGGTGTATTTGTATTTGGACAAAAAAGCTGAACTGTAGACTGTGACATTAAATATTTAACTGTGATCAGGTTACACAGGGAGCACCTCAGATCCCTCTTTCCTTTGTAAGGATGTTGGTTAGTACCTGTTTTACCATTCAGAAATTTAGATTTCTCCAACTTTCCACTAGGGAAAAACTCTACTCTGCATGCTTTCTACCATATCAAAAAAAATTAATACAATATCTAATACAGGATTTTTTTTTTGTAAGACAGAAGCTCCAATTTATAGTTGGTCAGAAGCACAGTTGGGACCTGGGTGGGTTAGTCAGTTAACTGCTTCACTCTTGATTTTGGCTCAGGTCATGATCTCATGGGACCTGAGACAGAGCTTATCTCAGGCTCCGTGTCCAGCAAGGAATCTGCTTGAAGATTCTCTCCCTCTGCCCGTAGCCCCACTCACGAGCACACACACTCTCTCTCTCCCTAAAATAAATAAATAAGCCTAAAAAAGAAGAAGCACAGACAACAGCCTGAGGTTTGTGACTGTCATCTGAACTAGGGGTTTGGGACAGTCTTGTAGGACTGAACCCTTAATCTGTGGAATCTACTGCTGTGGAGAATATCAGAATTAGGTTCAACTCTCAAAAATCTTGCCGGTGTCTGAGAATTGCGTGCTGTTTGGCAGAGGAGGAATATACCTTCCATATTGGAATTGGATCTGAGAGCCCTAAAAGACATATAATGTTTGATCTCACAGTTTTTCTTCCAAATGTGAGCATAATTGTATATAGTTATCAAGTTTAGACTTTTAGGTAAAATTCTAACATGAAACTCTAAATAACACCCTGTTATAGAAGGCTCAAAAATGTTTATCAATTTTTCATATTAAATTCTAAAATGTTCTGTTTAAATTATATCTAAGCAGTGGGAGTGAGAGAGGGAGAAGCAGGCTTCTCGCCGAGCAGGGAGCCCGATGTGGGACTCGATCCCAGATCTTTGGGATCATGACCTGAGCCGAAGGCAGTTGCTTAACCAACTGAGCCACCCAAGCGCCCTAGTATTTACTCTTCTTGATCATGAAGTTTTCTATTCAGTAGAGTAATAAAGTAGCTTATTAAGAATATCTCCAGCTTGAGGGAAAGACAATAATGAAACTTGTTCCTTAGATACATTATGCACATACACCATTAGACTCTGGAAAATAAATTACTTCCTTTAGGCTACCAGGTTATTACTTAATAATGCACCTTAAACACTCAAGAGTTTATTCAACAGATATTTATTGAATGTCTGCCATGTCGTAGGCAGGCAGTAAATCACTGAATATACAAAGTCAATCCATACAGGCTCAATGCCTACCACCATCCTCAACGTTTCAGTTTGCGGGAATAGGAAAAATAAACATGTTAACATATAATGCAATTCAATGTTAAGTACCCTATAAAATAAATGCAATGGTTATCAGCACACATGGGGAGGAAAGTTGGAATTTCTGGTCAGAATAACATTCCTGGAGGAAATTGTTAAACTTAGAATCTGCCCTGTTAGGCAGTATGTGTTGAGCCATTCTTTCTAAAACACTAAGAAATAGGTAATATCCATCTTTTTGTCTTCCACTTACACATAGGACACAGAGAGGTTGAGTAACATGTCCATGCTCTTAAGCGTGAGTCTAGAGTCTGCAGGCTTACCTGGATAATCTAATTGTGGAGTTCTACTTTTTCCTACTACCTAGCAAAACACTAAAAGAGAATAGTGATAGTTTTACAGTATAACATAGCTAGACTCTCACTGATATCATAGATATATGTGTGTGTATAAATATATAATATTATAATTTCACTGACCATTAGCAGTAATTACCATTCTTATTACAAATATTTATATTCTAATTAGTTTTATCCTTTAGTTATAGGTGGATCAAAAGGTATTCATTGTTTTATTAATCTTATGTGTATTCCTGTTCAAAAAATTGCTTTATCTGTATTTAAATTTCCTTATAGGTGTTCATATTTCTCTTCCTTCTCCAATAAGAGCTTTAAAGATAAGTATGCCAGGATAGCTTATTCTTGATTTAACAAAGGGGAGTATATAAACTAACAATCATGTAAACTAATTAGCTTTGTGTTCTTTATTTGACATGACTGCAAAAGCCGCTATTTCCTGTGGTATTTTTGCTTCTGAATGCTGACTTCCATACTTACTCAGAGATTTCCTGTTCAATCTTTTGAAAAGCCTAAACTATAACTTATGGGATATGATTTTTAACTTTATCAATTATTACTATATTTCCTCTATCATAATAATTGAGCATCACCTATGATTTACTAGAAAAATCTAAACTAACTTAAATTAGTTCTAGAATCTTTCAGCAGTAGTGCAAACATATGGACTTCTACTCTTTGCTTACTTTCCTAGAATTCAACAATTAATTCTCCCTTTCTGACTTCCTGAACTCATTCTTTCCCAGTTGTCATAAATTGTTTTCTGTGAAGCACTCTTAATTTCTTGCTGTTGTTGTTTTCTAAGTTGAGACATCTTAGCTCAGTGGGTAATGTGATACTGGCCATATATATGGGTTGATAAGCCCAGACTTATGGACTAAATTGTGTCTCCACATCACCAAAATTCATATGTTGAAGTTCTAAGCCCAATTACCTCAGAATGTGACAGCACTAAGAGATAGGATCTTTAAACAACTAACTTGTTTAAAATGAGGTCAGTTGGGTAGGTCCTAATTCAGTATGACTATGTCCTATTAACAGAGGAGATTAAATGACAATTATACACAGACCAAAGATCATGAAAAACAGGAGAAAAATGACCAGAGGAAACCAAACTTTCCAGAAGAAACCAAACATTCCAACACCTTCACCATGGACTTCTAGCCTCCGGAATTGTGAGAAAATAAATTTCTGTGTTTAAACCACCAGTATATGGTACTTCTTTAGAGCAGATTGAGCACACAAATACATGTGGAGAAGGAGAACACTATATTATTTTCAGAGTAATAGCCACAGCTTTATTCTCTATTAAAATTCCACATTTTGAACAATAGCATATATATTAGTCCTGTAGCCAACATCCATGAATGTAATCAATATTCATGTCAAATTATAAGCCCTGCAGTTGCATTCATATTAATGGTTCTTACCAATTTCCTCAAAAAATGAATATGTGAAAGAGATCAAAGTGGAACTAAAGAAGAATGTGAAATTTTTTCATAATTTTCAAGTGTCATCTTCTTGACTATCTCCAACAATTAGTGCTCATCTAAATTAAAGAAAACAATGCTTTTAAATGCTAGTTCTTTTGCAATGCAGAAAGATAAACTAATGGCTTAAGTATATTTTATATGATGTGACCCTTGTTGTGCTTCATGATACCTAGAAAACAAACACAAACTCTTTATATGTAGCTCCTTATGTATGTTTTATTTGTGGTGTTCTGTGGCTATTTTTCACAAGTGTCTTATAAATGTCATAGTCTAAGGGAGGTATATAGACAGGGAAACAGAAACATAGAAAAGAAAATTAGCCCCACAGGGGCACTGATTCTGATATTCCAAATTGAGTCTACAACTTGGAAAGTTCTATAATTCTACCACCACACTGCACTATGTGAGAAAATTTGCAGTACACACAGTACAATGGAGGAAAAGCATAAAGATCTCAACACTTCAATTAAATGTGTGGTACTACATGCAAACAACGATTCAGTGAACACTACATCAAAAACTAATTATGTACTCTATGGTGACTAACATAACATAATAAAAATTTTTAATAAATAAATAAATATGTGGTAAGTCTAATTCTTAGTGTTTTTTTTTTCTTTCCCCTGGAGATATTATCTATTATCATGATAAACAACAAGTAAATAGTATTGCATATCCTAAATCTGATCAGTAATGAAATATTTTATAGAGTTCAGGTATTTATGCTAGTCACATTGGCTTTAAGAAAAGGTAGAAATAAAACAAGGACAGAAATAAAATAAAGCAGAAATAAGACAGATTCAGTTTCACAAATTTAAGCAAAATATTTCATGCATATAATAAAATATTAAACAATAAAAACTGCATTAATAGAATACTAATATAAACAGCTGGTTATTAGAACATTGTGTAAATATGTTAATTCAGAAAGAAGGACATTTGTAGCTATGCCAGTACATACTATTGTACAGGCTTGTATATTTTTAGAAAATGTATGTGTTTCAAAGATATTGCTAAGGGATATCTGGTTTTAGTAACTATTTAATGCTAGCATATTTAAAATTTCTAACACTATCTACATATTATGTTTTTAAATGAAAACTGACTAGAAATGCAAAGTTTTATTATTTCATATAATGATCAGAAAAAAGAATACTCTTTTTTTAAAGCTTTTATTTGACACCAGTTAGTTAACCTACAGTGTAATATTAGTTTCAAGGGTATAATTTTGTGATTCAACACTTTCATACAACCCACAGTGCTCATCATAAGTGCCCTCCTTAACCCCCATGACTTTATTTAAACAATTCCTCCACCAACCTCCCCTCTGACTATCAGTTTATTCTCTATAATTAGAGTCTTATTCTTTTTCCTCCTCTTTTTCCCCTATGTTTATCTGTTTTGTTTCTTAAATTTCACAAATCATATGGTGTTTATCTTTCTCTGACTGACTTATTTCACTTAGCACAATACTCTCTAGCTCCATCCACATTGTTGCAAATGGCAAGATTCCATTCTTTTTGATGACTACAATATTTCATTATACCATCTCTTCTTTATCCACTCATTAGTTGATAGAATTTGGGCATTTTCCATAATTTGGTGACTGTAGAAATGCTGCTATAAGCATTGAGGTACATGCATGCCTTCCAATTAATATTTTTTTATTTTTTGTGTAAACACTTAGTAGTGCAATTGTTGCATCATAGGGAAGTTCTTTTAAGTTTTTGAGGAACCACCATTGTTTTCCAGACTGGCTACACCATTTGCATTCCCATCAGCAGTGTAATAGGGTTCCACTTTCTCCACATCCTTGCTGACATCTGTAGTTTCCAGTGCTAATTTTAGCCATTCTGACAGGTATGAGGTGGTATCTGATTGCAGTATTGATCTGTATTTCCCTGACGATGAGTGATGTTGAGCATCCTTTCATGTGTCTGTTGGCCATCTGGATGTCCTCATAGATACAACTTAGGTAAAAGACTCCAGAATGTATATATGTAAATCAAACATTAATATTACAGATTATAATTAATATATCAGAAAAGACAAAATTGATAAGAATAATAATAAATACGTACTGTGAGTTTTTAATTTACAAACAATTCACTAAGTACTTATGGAAATTAACTCAATTATTTCTCAGGACAAACACTAAGGTAAGCCATTATTACTATCATCATCTCTTTAGATGACAAAACGAAGGCACAGAAAGATGTCTTATCTTGCTCAATAACACACAGAAAATAACTGAAATAGGAATAAGACATCACATTTTGGGGGTGTCTGGGTGGTTCAGTCCTTAAACGTCTGTCTTCAGTTCAGGTCATGATCCTGGAAACCGGGGATCAAGCCCCACATCAGGCTTCCTGCTGGGTGGGAGGCCTGCTTCTCCCTCTCTTACTCCCCCTGCTTGTGTTCCCTCTCTCGCTGTGTTTCTCTCTGTCAAATAAATAAATAATACAATCTTTAAAAAAATCATACTTCGTTTAACATTTATGCTATATTTCTCCTTTAGTAATAATAATAGTAATATATACACAAACATGCATATATAAATAACTATATGTATATATTTACATACACATGTGTATTCATATATACATACATATGCAAATTTATAGAAAACCATGTTTATGTGTCATATACAAAGCATATGCAGTTCTTGTTTATTTGTAAATTAATGGATATTTATATTCATGCCTATGAAATTATGGACATACAAATATACTGGAATGAAGATATGTAAGTGTATGAATAGAGATAAGTATGTGAACATACAGGTATTTATGCATTTTAACTAATAAAAATCTCTCCAATTGATTTTCTACTTTAAAAAGGAAATATGCATACACAACTATTACTTTGCTATCACATTAAATCATTACAGATAATCAGTAATATTTTAATTACCAAAAAACCCCCCAAATAATCTTTCATACAGTTTATAGTCAAAGTTTATAGAACTTTATGATAACAATTGGTCTAGATATGAGACTGTCTCTTATTTCTGTTCTTAATAGTGGAATATAGATGAAAGGGATTTTTTTATTTCTAATACATTTAATATTAAGAGTACAAACCAATCCTGATATTTGATATTTGTAAAACATATTTTTTTGTTTTTATACAATTCCTTAGAGCATCTGTTACAGGCAGAAAAGGTCTTATTAATTTTTTTTTTGAATTCCAGTAATTTTTTCAGTTTTTGTACTGTAAGATAACAAAACTGAAAATGATTCCTGAAAAAATTCCATTATATCTACTATTTCTCCTAAAAGTGGACTCATGTCTTTATGATCTCTTCTGATATCAATCTAAATCAGTCAAAGTATGTTCCCTATATTTGATTGGGGAGACTGTGTTATTTTATAAAATTTTATTACCTTGTTGGACATCAGAGGCATAAACCTTTGATTAAATATCAAACAATTCCATAATAAAGGGACTAACTTATAATATCTGCTAATAATTTAAGAAGTGTTTATCATAAATCTATTTACTATTTGTTAGTTTTTAATAATGTAATTATTTTCCATTTGCCATAGTAATAATTATCAAACAATACCTGTGAAGTCACACTTTACAGCAAAATAACAGTCTTTAACTCCTGTTGCTGTACTGTACTGTGGAGATGGTTAATAATGCCAAGTACAAAAATAAACATAGAGAAAAATAATAGTTGAATATTACAGAGAATATTTTCCATGCAGACCTCTGAATAGAGATCTCTTTTAAAAAATAAATCTCTTAAAAATAGCATTCACTGAGTTAAGCTAAGGACAGTAACAAAGTATAAATATTCTGAGTAAGACTCACATCTTCCTGTTTTTCACCATGCTTTAGAATTGTAGAATATCATGAAGGTTGCAATATTTAAATTAACTGCATTACCTCTAGTTTTTTCCTATGTATCTAATTTGTACTTAAAGTGTTGATGTCAAGATGCTCTGAGAAATTATGTATTGAATAGCTGTTCTTTGTCAGGTCAGCCTCAATTATTATGATTAGTATCCGAACAGTGCTATTCTTATGCATTTAGCTCATCAATCTGTGTATATTTCTATTATTTCACTCTATCTCTTTAGTTGTCTTATTACTTGTTCCTGTCTGAGATGCATTCATTTTCCACCTTTTTCTTGGTGGGTCCTCTTCCTTTCTTCATCACACTACTCTATCTAAATTCTTGGTAGCCCTATTTCAATTGTGATTAGCTTCACTAATTTGTTCACATACTTGATATATGTTCCATAAATACAGGGACATTATTCCATCTTATTATACATTGCTACATCAGCCATCTATCTAAACGCTTGAAAAGTATTAGCAGTTCACTTTGATATGTAATTGATTGAATTAATGTGTGTGGGTGGTTAAATTATAGTTAATTAATATATAAAAAAGCCAAACCTTGATTCTAAACATTGTCCATTTTTGAGTTCAGATGTGAATGGGAATGACAGGCACATGGTGAATCATCAGGAGTGTATCTGATAAAGTTTGAGGAACATTAATGCTTTCATTAATTCAGTAAATATTGAGCATAAATACACATCAGGCAAATGAATAAAGCAACTAAGTTTCTGTCTTTATGAAGTTTACAACCCTGTTAGTTCAGGCAGAAAATAAGTTATATTTATAATGAATAAGAAAATTATAATTTGCAACAAAGTGATACTAGTAAAAACAGATCAAAAGAAAACAAAAAACAGAGCATGGTCAGGAGTATATGGCAAAAGGTTGAAGAGGACAATGTGACATAGATTTTGTAGTATAACATCCAGTCTTTTCACCATGCATTCAATCACATTAACGATAGTGAAACAAGTAATGTTACTTATTACTTTTACTTATTAGTAAATGTTACTTATTACTTATTGGAAAGGAGGAAAGTGACATGTTGTGTAAAGAGTTAGGTTCAAATATGTTATTTAAAGTTGTAGAAGTATCTCATAGCAGAAAGATATCGTTTGTGTGCTTTAAGAAATACTGGTATCCCATATTAAAATATGAAAAATCATTTTTAAAAGAAAGAAATGAAAATAGGGAAGAAATTAAAACTAATATTTACAAAAAATAAAAAAAAAACCCTAAGTGAAATAAGCCAATAAATGAGGTATTGGTGAATTTAAGGGAAAAGGTTATGAAGTAAATTTATCACATAACATCATTCTGTAATACTAAATCATCAGATTAAAATGGTATTAAATCCTGTATTTTAATGGGAGAGAAGGGTTTAATGTAAAATTGCCATAATCATGTATAAAATAATATTAATATAAATAAGAGTCTTCTGCCATTGCTCTCTGCACTACACACTTCTATTCTATGAAAAAGAACATATGCCCAACAAAGCAACAGAATTACACATAATGGTATACAAGCAAAAGAAAACCTATAGATATACTCTGATATTTAGTCTAGATAAATTAAGCCTTATGAATATACTTTATTTTTATTAATAATATAATAAAATGTGCTATAAGCCTATAGCTATATATATATTTTCATTTTTAAGAAGCATGAATGCTTTACTGATAGATAATGATATGAAATTGTTCAAATCCCACAGTTTTAATAAATGCTCTTTTAAGAATCAATGATCCTCCATTTTATTATATTAACTCTATTTTCTCCAAAGGTGAATAAAATAAGATAAAGTGAAGCAAGCATCCTAAAAATAGGATTAATAGGAATAAAGGTAAAGAATTCAGCTGCTGATTCTGCGGGAAGAAATTTTCATAACGGGTTGGGGAGCTTGAATGTATTAGGAATATATGTTATTTTGTGTTTTATGATAAAGAAAAATAAACCAAAATTTTGACATGGAGAAAAGAGAAATTCATATGTTTAAGAAAGATGCTATGCCTTAGAGATCTGAAAAATCAATCAGTGAACACAGTCACTTGGTCTTTGATGTGATTCTACCTTCTTTATAGTCTCAGCATGACAAGGTAAAAGAGAAGGAACATTTTTTTAATGGTAATTTTAACATTGGTTTTTGTGTGAAAATCCATTTTGGGCATCTCAAAAAATAAGTAGCCACTGAAATACTGTACTAGACTACTGAGTATATGTAGTTAACATCATATTTAAAATAAAACTAACATAGGGCCCCTGGGTGGCACAGTGGGTTAAAGCCTCTACCTTCAGCTCGGGTCATGATCTCATGGTCCTAGGATCAAGGCCAGCATCAGCCTCTCTGCTCAGAGGGAAGTCTGCTTCCCCCTCTCTCTCTGCCTGCCTCTCTGCCTACTTGTGAACTCTCTCTCTGTCAAATAAATAAATAAAATCTTAAAAAAAAAAACTAACATAAATGTTCAAAAGAATTGATATTCCTCAATAAATAACACACATGTATGAATTATTATATATTTTACTTATCATTGGCAGATATGACTATTCTATTTTTTAATAATTCATTTTATTTTGTTTTTCCAGTGTTCCAAGATTCATTGTTTATGCACCCAGTGCTCCATATTATACATGCCCTCCTTAATACCCACCACCAGGCTCACCCATCCAGCCATGCCCTCCCTTCCAAAAGCCTCAGTTTGTTTCTCAGAGTCCACAGTCTCTCATGCTTCATCTCCCTCTCTGATTTACCCCAGTTCACATTTCTTTTTCTTCTCTTATGTCCTCCATGTTTCTCCTTATGCTCCACAACTAAGTGAAACCATGTGATATATGACTTTCTCTGCTTGGCTTATTTCACTCAGCACAATCTCCTCCAGTCCTGTCCATGTTGACACAAAAGTTGGGTATTCATCCTTTCTGAAGAAGGTGTAATGTTCCGTTGCATATATGGACCGTATCTTCTCTATCCATTCATCTGCTGAAAGGCATCTTGGCTCTTTCTACAGTTTGGTGATGGTGGCCATTGGTGTTATAAATATTAGGGTACATATGGCCCTTCTTTTCACTACATCTGTATCTTTGAGGTAAATGCCCGGTAGTGCAATTGCAGGGTCATAGGGTAGCTCTATTTTTAATTTTTTAAAGAATCTCCACTCTGTTTTCCAAAGTGGCTGCACCAACTTGCATTCCCACCAACAGTGTAAGAGAGTTCACTTTTCTTTACATCCTCTCCAACACTTGTTGTTTTCTGTCCTGTTAATTTTGGCCATTCTAACTGGTGTAAGCGTGTCTCAACATGGTTTTGATTTGAGTTTCCCTAATGGCTAATGATTATGAACAGTTTTTTATGTGTCTTTCGCCATTTGTATGTCTTCTATAGAGAAGTGTCTGTTCATGTCTTCTGCCCATTTTTTACATGATCTTCTTTTTCAGGGTTTTTTTGGGGGGGTTTTTTTTGTTGTTTTTTTTAAAGATTTTATTTATTTGACAGAGAGAAACACAGCCAGAGAGGGAACACAAGCAGGGGGAGTGAGAGAGGGAAAAGCAGGCCTCCCGCCAAACAGGAAACCTGATGTGGGGCTCGATCCCGGGTCTCCGGGATCATGACCTGAGCTGAAGGCAGTCGCTTAACCAACTGAGCCACCCAGGCGCTCCATTTTTGGGGGGTTTTGAGTTTGAGGAGTTCTTTATGATCTTGAATATCAGCTCTTTGTCTGTAGTGCTATTTGTGAATATCTTCTCCCATTCCATGGGTTGCCTCTTCGTTTTGTTGATTGTTTCCTTTGCTGTGCAGAAGCTTTTTGTTTTGATGAAGTCCCAAAAGTTCATTTTTGTTTTTGTTTTATTTGCCTTTGGAGACATTAGATATTACTATTCTAGTCAATAATGCCTTTTGACTGTGAGAAATGATTTTTTAATTTCCTTTGTTATATTTGTTTCAGGGTACCATTTATAAATTCTGAAGATAAAGATCACTGAATTTTTTTTTCTAATGGGTGTATTAACTTAATTGTGATAATCATTTCACAATGCATGCATATATTAAATCATCAAGTTGTACACTTTAAGTGTGTACAATTTTATTTGTCAATTATACTGGGGATAAATATCAAATTTTTTTCTTGTGAGAAGTTTATTATCACAAATTTGACCCAATTATTTAATCTATACTGCTGTACTATAGCCTCAGGTGTTTTCTACCATGAGATTTATTTTCTGTATTCCATAAGAGGAAATGAATAAAAAAATACTATAATACTAATATAAAGTTTATATTATAGTATAAGTATAAACTTAAAAAATATTTTTGATTCTCTTTAAAAAGTCAAAGTGATCATAAAAAAGCAATCCTCCATGTTATGATCTATAATGTACTTATAAATAATATATTCTAATATTCTCTTGTTGCCAAATTAAAAGGTATTGGCCAGTAATATTTGTGCATTTAAAAGATAAATTAAAAAGAAATTTTACTTTGATTTGTGCATTCTTGAAATTGAGAATCCCTACCAGTATCACCTTCCATCATTCTATCTTCATCCTCCACTTGGAGCATTACAAAATTTTCCTAACAGATGTAACTGTGTCTTTTAACGTACCGCTTCATTTAATTTTACATGGAGCATAGTGCTTTTACAGGACTATGATCATGTAACTTTCTAGTTTTAACTGGGTTAATTAATTCCCTTTGCTATTTCATTAAAACCAAAAACCCAATACATTCTATAATGGCATGATGACTTAGCCCATTGCTTATAAAGCCTCACCTCCCCCACTTTTGCTTAATTCTTACTGCCCCAGTTGGCAGGAGTTATAATAGTTACTTGTGGAAGTGGCCCTATTTCCCTCATATTTTTGTATTCTGAGGAGACATCCCAATTATTCTTCAGAACCAAAGAAAAATCAGCATGCCTGCCTATTAGTAGATACATTTTCTCTCATCTTTGGAAACAATATGCAAGCACCTGTGAGATGTATATTTTATAGACCACATAATGACAGCTATTTTTCATGGAGCCTTCTTTTTTTTTTTTTAAAAAAGATTTTATTTATTTATTTGACAGAAAGAGAGATCACAAGTAGGCAGAGAGGCAGGCAGAGTGAGAGGAGGAAGCAGGCTCCCTGCTGAACAGAGAGCCCGATGTGGGCCTCGATCCCAGGACCCTGACATCATGACCTGAGCTGAAGGCAGAGGCTTTAACCCAGTAAGCCACCCAGGGACCCATTTTCATGGAACCTTCTAACCTAGCAAGAATATCATTGATTTAAAAGAAAACTTTGTGAATAATTCTAATTTCCTCAAGGAAAAACTTTATAAGAGAAAAGGAATTAACATAAAAGATATAAAATACACTAATCTCAGATTTTTAAAAAATATATAAAATTTATATTTGCAGGTTATATTCATATTTCAAATATTGTTAGAATTTCCCCATAAGATGAATATGAAGGGAAGCCAAAATATCTTTGAGTTGACCTAGATTTGCTTGAAGTTATTAAATATAGAAAAACAAGTTTATAAAGTATAAATAATAATACATTTATAAGCATCTAAAATTTAAGACATCTAGAACATCTGAATTACTTAATAATATTTCAGATTAAAAATACTATTTCTTCATATAAGCAATGCTATGGTCTAAATGTTTGTGTCCCCACAAATTGATATGTTAAAATTTAATTCTCAGGGTGGTGGTATTTGGAAGTGGAGCCTTCAGAAAGTGATCTCTTCACAGCCTTGCTGGTTGTTAGTATCATTTTTGGATATTGGCATTTCATCTGTACTTCCAATTTGGTTAATATCATACTAATTTAAATTGACTTGCCATAGATTTTATTTTAAAAATTATTTGAGGGGATGGGAGATAGGCAAAATGGGTGAAGGGGCATGGGAGATGCAGCTTCCAGCTATAGAATGACTAAGTCATAGGAACAGAAGGCACAACACAGGGAATAAAGTCAATGATCCTGTAAGAGCATTGTCTGATGACAAATGGTAGATACACTTGTGGTGAGCATAGCATAGTTTATATGTTTGTCAAATCACTATGTTGCACAACTAAAACTATTGTAACATTGTGTGTCAACTCTACTCAAATAAATAAAATAAAATTTATGCAAATACCACAAGGAACTTTAAGGAAATGTTTTTAATTTTTTTGGCACAGAGGAGTAGAGGAATAATTTATCATGTTTAAAATTACCAGTACAGGGTGATAACAAAAAGACTCACTCCTAGTCTTTATCATTATTATTTTTATCATTATTATTTTAAAGTCTTTCTATACAGCATCTATAATTATTACTTATAGCATATATAATTATTACTTACACTTGAGGGCAGTTTGCTCCTGCCAGCACAGCAATATTACATCCTTCTTTCAATTTACTTTTTTAGAAATGGCTGGAATATATTCAATATCAACATAAATCTTGACAATTTTCAGAATTACTAAAGTACGAAAATACACATTGTGTGTATAGTTAGAGACAAAATTAATGTTAAGATATATATGTATATATATGAGATATATATCATATATTGACCAATATAACAGGTTGTCACATTTTGAAAATTTGCATATAATTTTTATAGTAAAATATTTTTTAAAAAAGTAGATGAATTTATAAATAGTATATTGTCCATAATGTTCCAATATTATAAAGTGCATTTAACAATGTGTACTAATGGGAATTAGTAAATTTTGCCACTGTGTGAGATCTACAGTGTGCATGAGTCTAAATTGACACATCAATCCTTTTGTTCATCATATAGTGAATTCTTACAATTGCATATGACTTTCAAAACCATCTAATTATTTTAGGGTAACATATGCTTGTGTTACAACATAAGACTTCTCTTCAAAAAGCGTTCTGCTAGTTATAGAAGCCTAAAACTAATAAATCAAATTTATTTTAATTTTTTATTTTATTACCTTAATTTTGTTGCAATGTAAGAAATTCTGTAAACACTAAATATGAGCTTCCATAGCTCTCTTTATTTTTGCTATTTTGAAAAAGGAAAATATGTTTAAAGACATTTAATTTCCCTACCTCTGATATAACTTAAAATGGATGCTTCATATTCACAAGTGGCTTTTGTTTGTTTTTAAAATTTTCCTTCTGCAATGTTAAATTTAATTATAGCAGTTCTGCCAGAAACACAATTGTGAAATCATGGCTTGAAGTACTTTTCAAATAAAAATATTTGCTATAATACCTTTTCAAAACTGACTCTATGGATTTTGAAGTTGGAACTTTACTAGAAGAAAAATTTTAAGTAGCTAAAGATGAAGCAGGACAAGTTTAAACACTATAGTGCCAGAGTAACTAAAGTTATCCTAACATTCTCTTTCTTTTATTGACCTGAAGAAAGGGGACAGAGGAAATTGCCTTTAAAAGTACAGAGCAGCTGAAACTTATCAGGTCTATCCTGTATTAAAATGATCTACTCTACTGCCAAGAAACTGGCAGCCTTGAATTTCTGTTCAGATTTGTTGTAGCTAATAATTCTGAGTGTTATAGGGTCATCTTTGAAACATATTAACTGTACTACACTATTAAATGTCCATAGATGAAATGCACGTTATTATGAATGAAGACTATGGGTCTATGAGCATTTAGGGAGTAATTTGGTTTCTTTCGCCATGATTTATATGTATGCATAGAGATAACTTAATCTACAAGAGATGTGCAAGTAATTTATTTCCAACCATTGAAGTAAAACTGGACAATAATTTATATGATTTTTAATGAGATGCTGCAGCGAAGGCAAAAATGACATTGAATGATACAGAACTCTTGTCATTGTACTGTTTATCTTTGGCCTGGGGCACTTGGACATTTTTGTTGCCACATCAAATTATTTCCTACACACACACACACACACACACACACACACACGCATACACACACATTGAATATTCATTCGCCTGGTTTGGTTTTAAATATAAACTAATTAATATTCAGTGTTGGCTGCTTTTACTTAAATTGGATAGCTACCATATTTCAAGAAAAAAATATATTACAACATTATCAGGTACTGAAACAAATAAATATTGGTACACCACCTAAACAACAGATTTCACTTCACAAAAGGTATTTTTTATTTCATTCTGAGGCTGTTGTAGAAGAATAAAATATTTTTTCTTGTGAGTGTTATATATATTTTTTCTTCTACAGGAACAAATATGGGATATTTCCATTTTATTTTGCCATAGTTATTCATATTTTGAAATATTATAATGATCAAAAGTAAAGATGGATTTAGTATGTAATGAAGTATTTGGGGGTAAAACATAATTCAGTTTTGCACACAATTAGTTATACAAAAGCAAATGCCAATATAACTTTGTCTAAATGTCAGAGAATATTATACTTATTATACCATTGTTTTTTGTACTTAAGATAACTTACTGAAATTATATATTTATCTAATATGAAATTATGCTAGATAAATTTATTTATCAGCAAATTTGTTTCCTAGATACCTAGATTGACCTTCCAATATTGCTTGTGATTTTTTTCTTTGAATGATACATGTTTATTTTTATCAATTAAATAATACAATGTCAGAATTCTAGTGCTGATAACGATGAGGTAAACCTACTGGAGTATCATTTCCCCTCATTATAAATGAAAGCACGGGACAGACTACTATATGAGGACTGAAAAATAAATAAGTCCAGGAAGACTGAAAATGAAGTTGAAACTTGAAGAGAATCCTGTACAGCAATGGGTTTTTTTGTTTTTTGTTTTGTTTTGTTTTGTTTTGTTTTGTTGCTGTTTTCCTCAAGCTTTGACCCAATAATGGGCCTGAGTCCTGGAATTAGTCAGCAAGCGTGGGTAGCAAAATATCCAGGAGAAACCATCTTTGTTTAGAGCAATGGAAAGTTGACTCTTGTAAGCAAGAATGAGGGAGGAGTTTCTTCTTGTGGTGTGATTGGTGTGCATTTACTAGCTTTTATATGACAGCTTCAGTCAAGGATCTATACTCCTGGGATGTCAGTAATTGAGAAGTTGCCAAAAACCTCAAGAGAAATCAATACTAAGGACAAAGGAAAAGAGATACTATTGTTCCAAAAAGAAAGGGGAAATCACCATTTCTTCCCCTTTCTTTTATCTCACCGCATTACCACAAGAGAACTACAACAGTAAATACTACACTAAAATATATTCATAGCATAATACATTTACCACACTATTTCAAGAATGGAGTATACTAAAACTAATACTAATATTAATACTAATACTAATACCAAAAAATCAATATAGAAAAAAATACTAGTTTGTCCCTTTATAGGTATTACAAAAAACATGTGAATTTGGATCCACTCCCATTCTCTTCAACACTATTCCTATTATAATTATCCGAGTAGTAATATTATTACTATATAAATATTACCAATTACTTGGCATCTCAGTTCCTTGAAGCTTTTTTCTCCTGTGTTAGTCTTTTATACTATCTCAGTTATTTGAGCCTGTGTTTACATCTTTGATGTTAGCAACATCTCATAATTTTCATTCTTGTTACTCCAACCTCTGAACACTATATCCTATGACTCAAACTCATTTATCCTGATATAACAACCGCTAAAATCTAAAACTCTATCAAGAACTTTCATATGACTTTAAGTCTCATGTCCCCTTTATTTCATTTACTATTTTGAGTAAACCAAAATCCAAGCTTAGAGTATTCTAGGCTTTAATTCTCTATGTAAATATAGTTAGGGTAAATTCAAAGCTGCAGTAATGAATACATATTTTTTAAAGACTTATTTATTTGAGAGAGAGAGAAAGAGCATGTTCAAAGCAGGGGGAAAGGCAGAGGGAGAGAAGCAGACTCCTTGTTGAGCACTGAGCCAATAAATGTACGGTTCAATGGGGAGCTCCATCACATGACCTTGAGGTCATGACCTGAGCCAGAATCAAAAGTCAGATGCTTAACTGACTGAGCCACCTAAGCACAAATTTTAAATTTACAATAACTTCTGTTGGGTCCTAATGATTTACTGGAATTTTCCCAGTTCCTTTACTATCTTACTTCCCAGTTTCTAGATATTTTTAAGGGATTATCTTCTTTCCTTTGATCTCTGCTGAGTTTTTACTACCTATGACCTCGTCACTTATTTCACACAGGCATGAAACACACAGGAGACATCTGCAAGCCCCATTCATTATACCTATCAATATGCATCTGAGCCTACAATGATATCTCTTCCAACACTGTATTTCTCCAAATTAATTGTATTTCTGGAAAAATCTTTACCATCACATGTACATAAAAATTACATTTCCTTTATGCAACTGCAAGAATTCACATTGGCAGTTATCCAGTTTGTTTCCCACTACATTGTATTATTCACCCTACTGGCGTTCCTCACCATTATTTAAAAAAAGTTGTTTACTTTTAAATTTTTTTCCTAGTTTTCTTGAGGAATGATTAACAAGTATACAACATGATCTGTTAAGGTATAGAACATGATTTATATACATATACATTGTAAAATTATTACCACAATCAAGTTAACACACGACTTCACATAGTTATTTTGTGTGTATGTGTAATAAGAACACTAAGACCTACTCTCCTAAAAAATTTCAAGTATATGATACAGTATTATTAACTATAGTCACCATGCTGTACCTTAGACCCCAGAATTTAATTTATCTTAAAACTGAGTATTTGTACTTTTTCACCAATATCTCCCCATTTTTCCCTACTCCATAGCACCTGGCAACCACCATTCTACTCTCTGGTTATATGAGTTTGACTTTTTCAGATTCCATACATGTGACATCATGCAGTGTTTTTCTTTCTGTGTTTGGCTCATTTCACTTAACATAATGTCCTTCAGTTTCATTCCATGTTGTCATAAATGGCAAAATTTCCTTCTTTTTCTTTTTTTTAAAGGCCAAATACTATTCCATTGTGTATATGACTTACAATTAAAATAACAACAGCAAAACAAGCCATCCCATGATCAATTCTTGCCATTCTCTGCACTGCACTCAGCTTTATGCAAACAAAAAACCTTATAGATGCTACCAAAACTGATATGTTCTATTTTTCTCTTATTATTCTATTTTCAACCACTTCAAATGAGGCTCGCCCCTTCATCACTACATTGATAATGTTTATTTAGGTCATCGGGGACATCACTACTCTTTAACAAATAGTCAAGTCTCAAATTCTCATCTTGACTCATCAGCTGTCTTTTAACACAGTCAAATGTGAATTGTGAGACCTCTCTGATAAATGACATGAAATAAATTTGTCATCATAGTTATTCAACTACTCTTCTTATCACATACAATACACAATCTCTTTATTTGATGAACTTAATAGTATGATTGAAAAAGGGAAAAAATCAATATTACTTAAAATATCCTTGAAATAAATGTTAACAGAATTACATATTGTGAATGCACATAAATATTACTCAATGTGTTGGTTCCTTGTTAATTTTGTATTCAAGGCCCATTGTTCATTACTAAATTTTTCTGGCAGGAGAAAAGGTGTTAAAGAATATCTTTTAGTAATTGGAAAAATATTCAATAGTTATCATTTGGATGTCCTTCACCATTAAGACAATAAAAAGTTAAAAAAAATACTACCTTCCTTATGCTCTTGTGTGTAATTAAAGTTCATGTTCTTGAGACCTTGAAAACACAAATGTAGTATCACATGATACCTAAATAGTACATATTCTGACAAAAAATTAGCTACTAAAGTTTAAATTCAGCATATTCTCTGAGATTATAGTGAGTACGTGAGTGCACTACAAGTCTTTATGAAATAAGAATATTAATGGAAAGCATCACTATAGTTTAGTTATGGAACTAGTAATCTTTCTATGGACTCTAGATAACAGTGTTTTATCTGATTGCCTTATAATATCATACTTGTTGGTAAAATAAAAAGCCTCTGGAGTTCAGGATTATAAAATTAAGGTTTTCAAATGCTTATTTTATGTTGAACATTGTAAAATATAAGATACCTCTATCCCTATCTGTCTTCTGTCATGTGTATAGAACATGTGAAAAAATGGAGTATACATTTACAATGGAAATTTCAAGTTATCGGATGGATATTTCACAATATACATTTCTTGATTTTAATGCAAAATAACTAATAACAAATTATTAGTGATTTTAAAATAACCAAGCCACTGGAAAAACTGCTACATAAGTCTTGTTATCATGTGAATTGTGAGACCTCTCTGATAAATGACATGAAATAAATTTGTCATCATATTTATTCAACTACTCTTCTTATCACATACAATACACAGTCTCTTTATTTGATGAACTTAATAGTATGATTGAAAAAGGGAAAAACCAATATTATGTCATGTTGCATAAAATAATTGTTGGAATACATCACCAGATGCATTCTGAAAAAATGTATAGTCTTAATTTAGTTTTCCTTTTTTAAACTAAATGCAAGATACTAAGAAATGTGAAGAACAATAAAGCCAAATGTGGTGACAAATTAGTAAAGTTAATAATAGAGAATAAGTAAATAGGTACATAGGCTATTAAAAAAGGCATACATATATAGAACTTATATATAAGTACTATTAACAGGCATGCACTTAACAATAGACAAAGCTGTGTAATATAATAAAAATACAGGATAATATGTATAAGAAGATGAATATAATGATAAACACATAAATTTAAATATCTAGGTATGTACAATATGACTTGCCAGGAATAAGCTTTTTAAAACATAAACAGAAAATTAAGTAAGTAATCCATTGATTAAATTCCCCAACTCTATTAGCAAAAAGAGAAATAAATATTCCATATTATAAGTATAATTAGGACTATCATTACACATTCATAATAAATTAGAAATAATTAGGTTTTATTTATTTTATTTTTTAAAAGGTTTTACTTATTTATTTGAGAGAAAGAAACACAACTAGAGAGGGAACATAAGCAGGAGAGAAGGAGAAGCAGGCTTCCCATGAGCAGGGAGCCTGATGCAGGGCTTCATCTCAGGACCCCAGGATCATGACCTGAGCTGAAGGCAGACGCTTAATGACTGAGCCACACAGGTGTCCCAATAATTGGGTTTTATATAAAACATGACATATTGGGGCGTCTGGGTGGCTCAGTTGGTTAATCGACTGCCTTCGGCTCAGGTCATGATCCCGGAGACCCAGGATGGAGTCCCACATCGGGCTCCCTGCTCAGCAAGAAGCCCGCTTCTCCCTCTCTCACTCCCCCTGCTTGTTTTCAGGATAATTTTATATCCTGCCATGTTGCTGAATTCCTGTATGAGTTCTAGGAATTTTGGGGTGGAATCTTTTGAGTTTTCCACATAAAGTATCATGTCATCTACAATAAGTGAGAGTTTGACTATTTCTTTGCCAGTGTGAATGCCTTTTATTTCTTTTTGTTGTCTGATTGCTGAGGCTAGCACTTCTAATACTATGTTGAACAACAGTGGTGACAGTGCACATCCCTATCATGTTCCTGACCTTAGGGGAAAACTTCTCTCTGTTAAATAAATAAAATCTTAAAAAAAAAAAAAAATCACATACTTAGGAGCGCCTGGGTGGCTCTGTTGGTTAAGTAACTGCCTTTGGCTTGGGTCATGATCCCGGAGACCCAGGTTCGAGCCCCACATCGGGCTCCCTGCTCAGCAGGAAGCCTGTTTCTCCCTCTCTCACTTGTCCTGCTTGTGTTCCCTCTCTCTCTGTGTTTCTCTCTGTCAAATAAATAAATAAAATCTTT
>PITA01021361.1:0-32845 GCA_004023965.1 Spilogale gracilis
GAGCAGGGAGCCTGATGTGGGACTCGATCCCTGGTCTCCGGGATCATGACCTGAGCCCAAGGCAGTCGCTTATCCAACTGAGCCACCCAGGCGCCCCGCTGGAATTTAAATAAAAACTTAAAAAAAAAAAAAAAAAGAACCAAACTCAGAATGACTTTGTCCTGATTTTGATCCCAACTAATTTTGAAAGTCTTTCCTGAACTTTGCTTACTTCAAAATCAGTAGCCTGGTGATATTGTGCCTAAGCTGCCCTTAAGTATCTTTTATTCTGGCCTGCATCCATGACATCATCCTAGTTTGTCTTATTTATGTTTTTTCGTTATTAAATTAAATATTTTTTCATAGTATTAAAGTTAGAACCATAATTCTCCCATTTTTAGAAACTACCGTATCCCATCAGTAAGGGTACTAGAGACTTAACTGAATTCCAAAATTACTGAAATAAGTAAAAGTGCTTCTATCATAACCTTTAAAATATGCCTTTGTAGAATTTGTTTACATTATTTACATTTTATAGATATATTTAAGAATGTTTTGTTGAGTGTTTTATGACAAACCCATTAAGAAATTATGATAATTTAATTTTGAACATTTTGGAACACACCATCCATTGACTACTACAGGCATTGTTTACTTAGATTGATTCTGTAACTAGTGATTTGCTAAATAATATATTACACATTACAACAACATAACAAAGTAAGAATAAACACAGTAATGTAAGTGCTATTATATGAATGTTTATGTTTCCCTGTTAATTCACATATTCGAATCCTAACATAGAGTATGATTATTCTAGGAGGTGGGGCCTTTGGGAGACAATTAGCTCATGAGGCGAGGGAGGGTCCTCTTCAATGAGATTATCACATTTTTGGACAAGATTTCAGGCTCCTTAGCCCTTTGCAACAAGTGAAGATAGAGTGAAGTCTCTGGGAAAAGGGCTCTCACTTAACCATGTTGGAACTCTGATCTTGAACTTTCAGACTCCAGAACTATGAGAAATAAATATTTGTTTTTTACAAGCTATCCAGTCTGTGTTATTTTTGTTATAACAGCCAGAACAGATGAAGGTTAAAATTTTTAATCTTTGATTTACTACAGATACTATATCTGGCACTGTAGGTAGTATTTACTTCCTACTTCCTACCAAATAGATATGTTCTAATAACAGCTTGTTCTAAAGATAGGGAAACTGAGGCTTACAGTGTATGTGTGTCTTGCCCAAAGTCAAGTTGTTGAAGTTGGAATTTAGAGTCAAGAGTTCTGATGGTAAGACTCAATTCACAACTACTAAGCCAAAAAAAAAAAAAATATGATGTACAAAGTAACAATCTATAAAAACTACTGGCCAATATTGCTGTGGAATATCTTTTGTTTTTTTGAAATTCATCAGAGCTCTCTTAGATGATGTTTGTGCCACATGTAAATTTCAAAGGAAGATCTACATCTAAAATGCATCACTATTCCTATCAGCAGTTTGCAAAAACTATATTAGTAAATCATCTGGGAAACATGGTGATTTAATGACTATTTATCATGAGTCACTCTAATCTTCCACATCAATGCTGAAAGATGTGAGTTTTAATTTCTATAGTGGCTACATGAACTATCACTAGATAATGGCCAAAAAGAAGAAAAAAGAAAGAAATCCCAGATGGAAGAAAAAGACGATATATATGAATGTAAGCCTTCATTGGGGTCTATATCTTTTCAAATCTTTCTTTTTCAGGTTATGTGTTTTTTCCCTGTAACTCATTTGACATCCTTTATGGCCCTATACATTTTGAGGACTTACAATTATGCTATTATGACATAAAATCATTCATTTTGACTTTGAATAGAAATTTTGAAATATTGATTTTCAAGCTCTGCTAACTGATGCTTTTATAAGCACCAAATAGAGCAGCTTCTCATAATTTTCTTGAATGGCAACTGTGATTTTGGAGACTCCTGGAAACTTTAATTCCATATTTGCTTTCTTGCTCTTAGAATAGAAAAGTAAGTCACAAAAATGTGGTAAGTTCACAAAATTTGACCTAACACTAAAATAAAGAAAAGGGAAAAAAATAGCTGTATGTTTTGACAACTGTCTTTGCCAATTGCCACCTTTATTTGTTGGTGGCTTGAGAATAAGAAACTAAAGAACATGTCATTAAAAATGCATAAGGTGGGGTGCCTGGGTGGCTCAGTTGGTTAAGTGACTGCCTTCAGCTCAGGTCATAATCCCTGAGACCCGGGATCGAGCCCCACATCGTGCTCCCTGCTCGGTGGGAAGCCTGCTTCTCCCTCTCTCACTCCCCCTGCTTGTGTTCCCTCTCTAGCTGTGTTTCTCTCTGTCAAATAAATAAATAAAATCTTTTTAAAAAATGTATAGGGAATACATCTGCTATGCTTGAAATCAAACAATTAGCTAGCACTTCTTATTCTAATCTCTATTTAATGCCATTTTTAAAATAGAATATGAGAGGGGTGCCTGGGTGGCTCAGTTGGTTAAGTGACTGCCTTTCAACTCAGGTCATGATCCCGGAATCCTGGGATCAAGTCCCACATTGGGCTCCCTGCTCAGCAGGAAGCCTGTTTCTCCCTCTCTCACTCCCTCTGCTTGTGTTCCCTCTCTGGCTGTGTTTCTCACTGTCAAATAAATAAAATCTTTAAAAAATAAAATAGAATATGGGATTTATATAGTATATAATGATATATGTATATATATATATTTATGTATTTATCATTAATTGCACAGTATTGAATTTGCTATGTAAACTGTCAAAATCAAGAACAATTATTTCATATTTTTATTTTTTTAAATATTTATTTTTTTATTTTAGAGTGTGTGTGATTGGAGAGAGGGGCAGAGGGAGGGGAGAGAGAGAATCCCAAGCAGATGCCTGGCTAGTGCAAAGTCTGATTGTGTGGATGGTGAGATCATGACTTGAACTGAAATCAAGGGTCAGACCCTAACTGACGAAGCCACACAGGTGCCCCAAGAGCAATTATTTCTTATTTTTATATATGAAATGCAAATCAAAATCAAATTCAATAGAAATGATCTCTCCATATGGTATGTACATAAAAACTGTATCTAACTTGTACTTTACCCACAAAATCTGAAACTTCAGAAATCAATGAATGTTTGTGATATCTTTTTTAAAAAATATTTTATGTATTTATTTTAGAAAGAAAGAGAGCACAAGTTGGGGGAGAAGAAGAGGAAGAGGGAGAGAGAATCTGAAGCAGACTCTGCCCTGACTGTGGAGCTCAACATGGAGCTCATCTCATGACCTTGAATCACAAACCAAGCAGAAACCAAGAGTGAGATGTTTAACTGACCGAGACATTGAAATACCCTGTGCTCTTAATCAATCATAACTGAAACCTCAAACATGCACTTTTTCTGCCCATTCCACAGATGATTAAACTGATTTCCAGACTGTAAGATATTGGTCCAGTCATTTTATACCTAGTAAGTGGCAGAAATCTTGTTCTCCAGTATCCAAGCTTAGTGTTCCTTCCCCAAACATGAAGTTAATAATGTTAGAGCAAAATGCTAAAGAAAGTTGACAAAATAATAATAAAATTCAAAGCATGTAAATAGTTAAGTTAGCATTATTGTGCTATTTAACTTTATAGTTTGGATTCACATCACTATGTAGAAATAATTTATGCATTTCTTTAAATGTTCAATAACTGGAGCTTTGAATAATTTTAGACTGGAATAAAAGTAGTTAAATTTTACCTCTAATTTAATATAGAGCTATCTATTTATTTTCTCCTTTCCTTCTTATGCTATTAGTCTTCATTTTCCACTTCTCCCATCGCTCCCTGCCCCCCCCACACAATTTTTTTACGAAAACAAGGCATAGTTTATTTGTCTTTATCATTTATTTAAATGTAGAAAAACATTTTGTAGATATAAATTAAAAACTTGTAAAAAGGTCTTAGACCTGTATAATATGACTTTATACAGGTGACTAGCCTTAGAAATATATGTTTAACTAGGTATGTATTTGGTGTTCATCTTGGGCATTTGAAACTCAATTTTTATTTATTTATTATTACTTTTTAAATATTTTATTTATTTATTTATTTATTTATTTATTTATTTATTTATTTGAGAGAGAGAGAGTGAGGGAGAGAAGGAGAATGAGCAGGAGGAGGGGCAAGTGGAGGAGAAGCAGTAGTCTTGCTGAGCAGGGAGCCCAAAGAGGGGATTTATTCCAGGCCCCAGAGATAATCTGAGATTTTTTAATAAAAACCTAAAAACAGGGAGAAAGCAAGTCATTCGTGTTTCTGAGGAAAGATGTTTCTAGGCTGAATAAACTCTTTCTATGTGGATGCCTAGCTAGCATGTTCAAGGATTAGCAGTGAGGCTAGTGTTTCTAGACCAGTCAGCAAGGGAGTGAGTGAGAGATCCGGTCAGAGATGTTAGAAAGAGGACTGTATACAGCATTATGGGCCTCTGTAAATAATTTGGATTTTACTCTGAAGGAAGTAAAAATCCACTGGTAAGTTTTAGGCAGAGATATGATTTTTGTTTTATAAGGATAGGTCTACCTGCTCTGGTAGCACTGAACATTTGTGGTGTGGAAATAAGAACAAGGGAACAGAACCATCCAGTAGATGCAATGGATGCAAAAGAAAACAGTTGTTGGAACAAGGAGGATAAAAGGCAATGGCAAAACATGGCTAGATTCTGGGTACATTTTTAATGTAAAAACAATAAGATTTACTGTGATACTGGAGGTGGGATGTGAGGAGTTAAAAATAACTTCAAAGTTTTCGGCATGAGCAACTGAAAAAACGATGATGTAATTTATTAAGGTTGGGAAGACTAGTGAGGTAAATTAAGATAGAAAGGATGCATGGACTTTGTTTTTCTTCTCAAGTAGTTTAATAATTCATAGAAAATTTTAGTGTTCAAAGACATTTTAATTTTCTGATACACTCTTAAAATTAATATGCCATCATCTTTGGAATAGAATTTTTGTTTCTAAATCTTCCCTTTTATATGTTTGACTTTTTACAATTCATGTGTTATATATTCTATATTGTCACTCCTATGTCATGTTTTGTGTGCAAGTTTGGACTTTTGTACTTGTGTTATGCTATCAGAGCGCTGAAATTTCCATTATTGCAGTGTCATCATCTTTCTCTGTGTAACAGTGTTTGGGATTTGTGCAATTAGTTGGCTATTTTATTGAGTCTTCCCTTACTTTATATAAATTACTGGAAAATGAAAAAATGAAAGTGCTGATACTAGCTATAAAAAGATGTGTCATAAATATAATGCAATTGTGACAAAGATAGAATTCATTAAGGATGCTGAATGAAGCAACTTTATTTTCTATGATCCTTAAACTTAATCTGATTGTTTCTGTGTGAACTGTGAAGGAGAAAAAAACAAAATTAAAGAACATGTATGGAATGCTAGAAAATATTCACATTTAAGACCTCCATAATAGAGCACAATTAATGCAATGCCAATCTGTTGTTCAACTTTAAAAATAATATTTAACTTTCATAGCTATTTTAATAAATATTTAATATATATAAGGGGAAACTACATATAATGATGTCTAATCCATGTTATGCATCACTTCTGTGGAATTTTGTTGATTAATTTAAACATTATTCTTTCTGTAATAAACAAATATCAAGCGCTTGTTACCAGCATATTCACAGTTTATGTCTTTACCAAAAAAAGACTTGTCAGTTTAACCAGCTAGTTAGATAATAGATTAATCAATGGAAAATATATTAGCCAGGTTACTGGGAGAACTGATAGAATTAATGTGGTCAATTGTTTACACACACATATATTAAGGGCATACTTGCAAAATTACAAAATTGTTCTACAATTCATGGAAAAGAAGTTTCTCAAATTACCATACCTGACTTGTCAGTTAACTGACAAGAGATCAAGTTATTATATTGTCATAGTGTGAAAATGTCCTCCAAAATTTCTTTGCCAAAATCTTGACTTATCCTACAATTGACAGGTTTATATCTATGGTTGTGTTTTGTATTTCTCTGTTGATGTCTAAATATTTCTTTATCTACTCAAAGTTTATTTTGTAAATGATGCAAAATTTGGAAGAATTTTAGTTTGGATGCTTTTTTCCCATCTCCTACCATACCTAAAAATAAATTCATAAAGGCTTTAATTTTAAATATAAAAATTTTAAAAATTAGCAAATATAAGAAAAAAGCAGAATAACAAAAACAATGTAAGACAGGTTACATGGACATGGCTTGACTGTGTGGGGAATTTTTTTTTTTTTTAAGTTAAAGGCCAATCACTGGAAGGTCTATAAAGCAGATAAAGGATACACCAAATGTATAAGGGATTCTTGAAATCAGTACAATAAAGGTAAAATACTTAGTGTAAAAATGGGCAAAATATGAACACAAATTTAACAAAATAGAATATGTCTATAAAAGTCAAGCTTTAATGTGGAAACAATCTCCATGACTATTGTCAGATGCACAGGTAAAGAAAATGTAGTATACATATAATGAAAGTTTATTGAGCCTTTAAAAAATATGGAAATTCTGTTCTATGGGACACAAGGAGGAACCCTGAAGACATTATGCTTAGTGAAATAAGACAAATGTTGCATGATTCCACTTACATGAAGTATCTAAATTAGTCAAATTCATAGAATCGAGGAGTGGAGTGGTTTTTGCCAGGTCTGGGGAAATGGGATATGGGGTTACTAATCAACCAGCATAATGTTTCAGTCAAGATGAATAAACTCTAGAGATCTGTGTACAACTTTGTATCTATAGTCAACAGCAATATTTAATACCCTTAAGAAGGTAGATTTGTGTTAAGTGTTTTTCCACAATAAAATTAAAAAAAAAAATCAAGCTTTACTCTAATAAGCAAACAACAGGAAGATATCATTTAGGACATGAGATGACCAAAGAATGTGACAGACATGAGTCATAATGTTCTGTGATGATAAGCATTTAGGGAAGTGTCTCAGTAACCCATTCCAAATATCTGGTTTTAAAATTTAAAGTTTTTTCTTGTTTTCAATTTATTAGCAATAAGACTATGTTAACTATGTAAATAGAAAAAGAATTATGAAAAATGTCAAAGATTTACGAGAAATTTAAGTTTATAAGCAGTTGGCAAATTGCAGAAAATAGGAGAACATAAAGTATCTAGTGGCACAACATTTTTAGAGGAACAATGTATTAATACGTACCACAAATTTTTTTTTCACATCATTTAGCCCAAAAATCAGAAAGAAAGTAAAAAAGAAAGAAGGAAGGAAGGAAGGAAAGAAAGAGAAATAGAAATGTTTTACAAGTTTTAGCTATGTGTTTACACAGCTATGTTTAGCTTTTACAAGTTTTACATGTAAAAATTATTTGTTATAACGCTTAACTATCTTATAACACAATAAATATAAAAGGCCATTTTGTTTTATGAAATTATAGATATGCAGATATTTTATATATATTATGTTTTATAAAATATTGATGTCCTGTAGATTGAAAGCCCAGAATCCCTTCTCATTGCTAGATCTCAATCATGATCCTCAAAAAATAAACACTGTTCTGTTTTTTAAGCAGTTATTTCCCTGTGTATTTTTATTTCTTTCATTATCTAAGTATATATCTTGGAAGCACCTGGGTGGCTCAGCTGGTTAAGTGTTCGATTTTTGATTTTTGCTTAGGTCATGATCACAGCGTCGTGAGATTGAGCCCATGTTGGGCTCCATACTTGGTATACAGCCTGCTTAAGATTTTCTCTCTCCCTTTCACTGTCCCTGACACCCTCCCAAACTTTGAACACATACTCTCCCTGTCTCTTAAAAAAAATGCCTCTCTAGAGAACATAGTTTAATATTACCCTATTTCTTAAAATTTGGTATGTCACTTGCAAGCCTCTTAATTTACAAGTGCATACTCTATCTTCCTCTTCCCTTGCAACATTTCAAGTTGAAAAACACAAGCCTTTTAAATTTCAAATTTCCCATGTTTGGATTTTGTTGAATAGACTCATTGTGCAATTCATTGTTCTACTACCCTCTCTATTTTCTGTAACTTGGAAGAAAGTCGACTTAGGTTAAATTTTTTTTTGCAAGATCACACATGATTTTGCTTATTTCTAGTTCTGTCTCTCCTGTTATGCTTAATGCCTATATCCCTTAATTCAATGATAATTGAATCTTATCATTTCTTTTTAACTTATATCCAGGAGTATATGTAAAGTTTTACTTTTTCTCCTCTGTTTATTAATAGTGTTTTTATTTGTTGCATTAATAAAACATTAATACTCTTGTTGCTCAATAAAGTATTAATAACATCAGTACTTTATATGGAAAAGATAAGATAAATGTTCAGTTTTTCTCTTTATTTTATAGATTTCCAGATAATTAATTATTCCCTCTCATCTTCTGAAAGTAACTGATTAGATTGCTATCACAGTATCTTTAGAAACTCATGTGTTTAAGCACGAGTTTTAGTCTTTTAATATCAATTCAATCCATCTTGAAGCTCAAATCTTTAGTTATAGCCTCTCCTCACGTTGAATCCGATCTCCTTCTGATGTAATTCTAATAGTCTGTGCAGTGACAAGTTATTCCAGGTTCACTTTTCACATTTCCATCCTCAAGCCTGGAATCAGTCATTTCTCCAAGAAACCTTCATGATCTTTAGCAGTATCAGTCTATAACTGGATTCCACAGTATTTATTTTTACCTGATTTTTTTTCTATATAATTTTGTGGCTGCAACTTAGAAGAAAGTAAACATTGATAGAACAATTAATTGACCCATAGATGAATCAAATGCCTAATGAGTTCATCCTGATTTCCAATTTAACTTCAGACCTGCTCTACTATTTAACCTTTTCTACTTTATATGCTCCTTTATATGCTTTCTATATTCTGTTTTCAGGTACAGAGAGGGGTGACAAGATTAGTGTTCAGCAATTACTCATTTCCCTTATCCCACATCACACCCACATTGGTGTCCATATAACAATGCAAACACCTCAAAACCTGAAATGATTACCAAACACACTTAAAAGATTTTCAAATGCATTATTTTTTGTCCTCAGTTAGTTCTAACTTAACTCTATTTTGTCCTAGCATATAGCAATTATATTCTGTATTCTCTTTTCATTTAATCTGGGGTCTATATATCCAAGGCTTTTTATCATATGAAAATCTGAATTTTTACAAGTTTTCTGAATTTTTGAAAGTTAGCTTACTTCAGAATAGGTCTTCTAACTTCACAGAACTCTCACATCTGATTTTTTTTTTTCAATTAGTACTTAAAAATAGATTCTTCTGGCTCAGTTATCCTCCCCCACTTTTATCTTTATTTTTTCTTTTCTTCATTCTTGTTGCTCTTGTCCTAGTAAGTTTTAATTGAGTAATTCAGTTCTCAGTAAGGTTTTTTCCCCCTCTCTCTCTGTGGAGCTCTGTTCTGAAAGGGAGCCATGCTTAATCAGTTTCAAGAAATAAGAGGGTTTTTGCACTGACCAACTGTGGTTTAGACAAAACCCCTCCTACTTTAGCTGTTTTCAAATTGGCCCTTGGAAACTATTCTGTCCTCAAATCTTCAGACATGATTGTTACCTACACTCCCACTGTTCTAAAGACAGGTAACACAGGGCATATAGCTATCATGTTTCCTCATTGCATTTTGGGTTTGGGGAAATATAACATAATTTTGTTGTAAATAAGGTCCATCAATTTTGGCTTACTATTTAATTGTTCTGTCTGCTTTTATAAGGATGTTTGAGGAGATTAAATATCATGCTACTGTCTCATTTTCCCAGAAAATCTTGTTTTTGTATTGAAACCAATTTTTCATGATGGAGGAATATGTCCTTAAATAAAAATAACTTCTCTCTCCTTTCAGTGTTCCTATTTCAAGGGATAAGAAGTCTAATAACTGTGTTTTGTGTGTAAAATAGAACAAATTTAGGTAGCACCTGTGCCAACTAATTAAAGTAAAAATATAAACCAGAGCTGAACACAGTGCACTAGAAATTGTGTTAACATCAGGCAAGTATCTTTTGGCTCTTTCCACAAAAATCTGTGCTGTAGACAAATTGCAGTAAATGAGACTGACAGTTATTCGGTATTGGTCTGTTTGACTTCATTTGAAGAGCCAAAGCCTGAGATTTTTCTTCAGCAACAAAATTAGTTGAAATAGTCAAATCCTTTTTGTTTAATGCAGTTTTGTATTAGTTATTTTTTGGAATTACTAAATGTTATTTGAGTAATCAGTGTGCAGTTACTCTGCCATCCATCCCTTTTGGCTTCACTACTTCTATCAGTGAACTTTGCCTTTGGGAATATAAACATATGTTGTATTTGCAAAAATTTATTCCAATGCTTATAAAGTCATATAATATTAGACTCTGTGGTTATATTTATTTACCACTGGACTATTGCATAAAAAGAATAAGTCATATATAATTTTGTATAAGCTACAATTTTATGACAACAGTTAGTTTGAGCAACTATGCTAGGAAAAGTTAGCTCATTTGTAAAAGGGCGGTAAAAGTAGTTCTACTCTTGGGTGCCTGGGTGGCTCAGTTGGTTAGGCAACTGCCTTTGGCTCAGGTCATGATCCCGGAAACCTGGGATGGAGCCCCACATCCGGCTCCCTGCTCGCAGGAAGTCAGCTTCTCCTTCTCTCAATCCCCCTGCTCATGTTCCCTCTCTGGCTGTGTTTCTCTCTGTGAAATAACTAAATAAAATCTTTAAAAAAAAAAGTAGTTCTACTCTTAATCTTCTACTTTGAAAGTTTCAACTGTTAAGCAGTTTAAAAATTTCAGGAGTACAAAACTCTTTTCTGTGTACATTAGATAAGCTTTCTAGGAAATCCTGATTAGAATAACAAAGGGTCTCTTTAGTGTTTACACATGCCTAAAAATGCATCATTGTCTTTTAGATTTGGCTATTTGAACAAAATACAGAGAATAACACATGGGCTTTGAAGACTGTAGACCCAAGTCCTCACTGTGATTTTGCTATCTGTTAGATGCATGACCTTGAAGAAATTCTTCTATATGTACCCCAGCATCTTCCTCTAAAAATTGAGAACAGTAATAATACTAAATTTATGGGATTGTTATGAAAATTAAAAGATATAATAAGTACAAACCAACTTTTACTCCAGTATATAGTCATAAAATCTTAGAACATAAAAAGCATTACAAATTTTACATATCCGAACCAGAACACTGTTCCCCCCATCCAACATCCCTACTACAGCTTTTGATATGAATCACTCCCTTTCTTCCTTCAATTCTTCATTTAAAGATGATAATGAATAGTATATGGTAAGGATATTGTTCATTTACTGATGGTGCCACAGTAGAGTAAACTCATTCTTCAGTACACTATAGAAGTTTTAAACAACTTTGTGTTTGAAAAGGTGGGTACTAATTATTAAATCTGATTTTTTTTAAAGATTAGCAATCAAAAGTGGATATATCTGATTTTAAATTAGAGCCTCATTGTATAATAGCAACTGTATTTTCAAAAAGTTCTGTTTTCTTTTATTTAAGTGCACTAATTTATAGATTAACATGTTTTATCAATATTTGAAAATATCCCTTTTATGAACTATTCTATTATCTTTGGACTGAAGTGTTAAATTATTCAGCTTTTTCCAATGAATAAAGTATAAATGTAAGGAAGGATTTTCTTGTATTTGATGTATTTTCTATATTTAATAAAAATAATTGCCAAGTAGTTTATACTTTTTAGTGGAATGAATCTATTTCCTTTAATAAGGATATTTGTCATTTGGATATACATTTTCAAATATAAATTTGAAAACATCAACTTTTGCTGAGATCTCTTTCATTCATGGTGACAGGGGAGCCTCAGTCCCATTTGTTTTAAACACTTTGATGTACTCTAAGAAATAAGGTCAATATGCTTGCAATATAGGAAGCAAGAGGAAAATAATAGGTAATGAAGAGAGGTTAGTAATCTATGCAGTGTTTTTTTTACTATTTATATATATATTTTGATATTTTAAAGTTTGTATGTGTGCATAAATTTTAATTGCTAGAATATAATCAGAAAGGATTAGGATTACTTTTAATATTAGCATTTCTCCACGTGTAATTTCTGCAAAGATGTTTAGACCTATAATCTTCTTAGTTGTAAATTTTTTTATGTTCAAAATTTTAATGTTTAAATTTTATTGCCTAAAGCAAACTTTGCCTTTGTAACCCCTCTCCTCCTAGCGTTACATTTACAAATGCCTGAGCCTACGGAGAGAAGAAGAAATAGAGTGATTTTAGTAGTAGTGGTCAGATTTATTTCTATTTTATTTTTATAAATAATGAGATATTTCTTAAACACTAAGATAGTACAGTAATATTCAGGAGTTACATTAAGATAATGTAAAATAAAACTTTAAAATGTAATGAAAAGAGGCGCCTGGGTGGCTCAGTCGTTAAGCATCTGGCTTCAGTTCAGGTCATGATCCTGGAGTCCCACACTGAGTCGCACATTGGGCTCCCTGTTCGGTGGGAAGCGTGCTTCTCCCTCTCTCACTCCCACTGCTTGTGTTCTTTCTCTAGCTGTGTTTCTTTCTGTCAAATAAATAAAGTCTTCAAAAAAATAAAATATAATGAAAAGCTATTAAGATTTTATATAGGTGAGTAGGTAGGTTACATCACCTAAAGCAATTTTTAAAGAGTATTTAAGAATATTTAAATCTGGGGCACCTGAGTGGCTCAGTTGGTTGGGTGACTGCCTTCGGCTCAGGTCATGATCCTGGAGACCCGGGATTGAGTCCCACATTGGGCTGCCTGCTCGGCAGGAAACCTGCTTCTCCCTCTCTCACTCCCCCTGCTTGTATTCCCTCTCTGGCTGTTTCTCTCTGTCAAATAAACAAAATCTTTTAAAAAAAATATTTAAATCTTCATAGAAAATGAATTAGGGTAATTAAAGAGGCTGGTTAAAAGATTATTATAGTAAAAATGACAAAGGATAAATGTAATTTTTGACCGTAGTCATGACAGAATTCTTATATTTATTCATTTATTTATTTTTAAAGATTTTTATTTATTTATTTGACAGAGAGAAACACAGCGAGAGAGAGAACACAAGCAGGGGTAGTAAGAGAGGGAGAAGCAGGCTTCCCGCCAAGCAGGCAGCCCAATGTGGGGCACGATCCCGGGTCTCCGGGATCATGACCTGAGCCGAAGGCAGTAGCTCAACCAACTGAGCCACCCAGGTGCCCCCAGAATTCATATATTTAAAGTATATATATATATATATATATATTTTTTTTTTTTAAGATTTTATTTATTTGACAGAGAGAAACACAGCCAGAGAGGGAACACAAGCAGTGGGAGTGAGAGAGGGAGAAGCAGGCTTCCTGCCAAGCAGGCAGCCCAATGTGGGGCACGATCCCGGGTCTCCGGGATCATGACCTGAGCCGAAGGCAGTCACTTAACCAACTGAGCCACCCAGGCACCCCTAAAGTATATTTTTGATCTATGATGGAGTAGGGAAATGTCAAAATTGACTTCCATTTTATATCTAGAGAGACTGAATATGGATGGTGCTACTACCCAGGACAGTAAGATCATGAAGAATTAGTGTTGGTAGATTTCTTATATTACATGGAAAGCTGCTAAGTGGGCATTTGTACATATAAGTTAGGAGCTCAGAAATATATCTTAGAATGAGAATTATGAATGAGAACCTTTCATTAATGGAATGATCATTTTTAAAAGATGACTGTAAAAAGTGAAAGTCATAGTTGCTATTTAGAATACAAGGATTAATTGTGAATTTTTCTCTAAAAAGTATGTTAAGAGGTAGGTTTCATTAGCTTTTCTATGGTTCTGCTGTCATATTGATGTCAACAAAAAGGATATTCTCAGATATTCAAGGGCTTTGAAAAAAATCACGTCCATGACCCCTCAGTGAAAATATAATCAAGTTGTAGTTTAAGTAACCAGGAGACAAGTTGAAATAAATCCAGATTTAGAAGCCATGGTGTAATAGAATGGACAGGAAAAATGCCACCAGTAAAACATGAAGTTTAGAGCAGTAAGGCATGCACATAAATAACTAAAATAAAATGTAGAAAGTAATGTATCCCCTGTGAAATGTTGTACAAATAAAGTTCAATTTTGTATAGAAATTGGAAATTTTTTCTATAGCAAAAGATCATGGATATCTGAGACAGGAGGTGACTGTAGAACTGGGTGTTTCATGTAATTAGGATTTGAACAGGGAAGCATAGGAGATAAATGATAGGTCCATCAAAAACCAGCAAGAGCAGGTACAAGAGTCTGGAAAAGATGTATAGGCTCCTCCCTGTGAGAGGAACAGGCATAGCAAGTGGAAGGACAGCTAGTTTAGACCAAACTGAGTGTGCCTTTCAATCTATATGTCATTTCACTGTCTTCCATCAAATGGACAATCATCATTTATAGGTCCAACCCAGTAGTTTTTTTTTAAGATTTTATTTATTTGACAGAGAAATACAGCTAGAAAGGGAACACAAGGAAGGGGACTGAGAGAGGGAGAAGCAGGCTTCCCACTGAGCAGGGAGCCTGATGAGGGACTCGATTCCAGGACTCTGGGATCATGATCTGAACCAAAGGTAGACGCTTAATGACTGAGCCACTCAGGCGCCCCCAACCCAATAATTTTTAATTATCCTAATAGAAATAAATGAAATCTTGCTTCAAGATTTCTCTTTAGGAATTCAAATGTAACTGTCTGACATTTAAAGTAAGTTGTTCATTTTAAGGTAGGATTTCTTTAGCATTAGATCTGATGTTTATGCAATATCCTATAAGAAAAGATGCAGACAAGTAGGGAAATTAACAAAGCAAGAAGGAAACTAAACTTTTCAATTTAATTTTTTCAGTATTAAAGATATGATTTAAAAATATTATAAATCATGGGCTGCAAGTCAGTCTTAATTTACTATAAAGAACTATAATTAAAGACAATTTTTAAAATGCTTCTGTACTTAGATAATGTGAAAATTTACCAAAAGAGTTTCAGTTTAGTCAACAGAATGTGATTTTAGCAAACAGATTAGATTTAAAAAGTATTATTCTTCAAAATAAAATTTGATGAGTAAATTATGAGGCACAAAGTTGTTCCACATATTTGCAGTATAATATATGCTGTACATGAATGTGAGACTCCTAGGGTACATATCATTTTATAAATCTTTTATGTATTTCAGGCTCATGCTTCCGCCAATGTTAATATTAAATGCCTAAATACACAAAACAAGTAATTTAGTAAATACTTAAAATAGGAGAGTTAAAATTTTCTGTTTTTATGTCATTATAATTTTTAAAAACAGCCTTATTTCTAGCTTATTTTCCATGAACCTTCTATTTCTTAGTGTAATCAAATACTTCCTCTCTGATCTTTTTTCACCCTTTTTTACATGTCTTAGAATGGTAGTACAGACTGTGTAAATTATTGTAAGCATACAGAAATATATAGAACATTTAAACAGAACTAAAGAAAATCGGGCAAAAAAAATAAAGATTGCAACAAAAATGATGCCTATAAAAAACCATTTTCATTTTTCTTTCCTGTCTCATCACCTATACTTGGCATATTCTTCTTCCACTTTTGTTCATTTTTGTTCATTAAAACTGAACTCAGATGGCATTTTCTCAATAATCTTTCTTTTTTGTTCTCCCAGAAATGTGAGATTAAAGTCAGGTTATATACTTGAAATCTGTCATCAGATAAACCTAATTTGTGTCTAACCCTTGTACTCCTTACTTTGCAAATTTAAAGTTACTATTTTTTCCTAAGAGGACAGAAAGAGATAACTGTCCCTGCATCAGGAATTTCTATGAGGATTTAATCAACTTGTATATGTATAGAGCTTAGAATTATTACATGGTGTGTAATATTTTCATGTTGTACTGTGAATGTTTCTCTCTCTGAATCTCCTTATTCTCTTGATTTTTTTCATTAAATTCACTCTGATGTAATTATTCTGCATCCAAAACACTAAAAATCAATGACCAACCACCACAACAATAAATCTAGTGTTATTTCTTAATTCTCATCAAATTGGAGCATTGTTGGATTGAATCAATTGATCACTACTTTCCCCAGGAGAATATTTTAGTATTTGGCTTCCAAGGCCAGTCCCACTATTGTTTTTCTTCTTCAGTCACTGGCTACTCTTTCTCAGTCCCATTTGCTGATTCCTCATATCCTCAATGTCTTAAAGATGGCGAGCCCCAAGTCCCATGAGCCTTTCTGCTCCATACTCACTCCCGTGATAATCTCATGCAGCCCATATGCTGAAGGCTCTTATATTTGCATCTACTATGAATGCAATATTTGTCTCTACAATGGTCTACTTAATGTCACTGTTTAGATATCTAAGAAACACGCAGTTCTCCCATCTCTACCTTGCTCTGGTCTCAGTCTTCCACATACTTCCATTGATAGCTCTATCCTATTCGCATAGTCCCAAACCCAGTATCTTGTTCCTCTCTTTTTCTCATATACCACATCAAGTCCATTCACTGGCTAAACTTTAAAATATATAATATATAGAATTAGACATTTTCTTATCTGTCTAGTTTTCTCTTTCTGTTCCAAGTCTAGATTATAATAAAAAAAAACCTCCCGATTCCATTATCTGTTCTTCCAGAGTATGTTTTTAATAAAGAAGCCTGAGTTATCCTTCATAAAACATGCTTAGATCATGTTCTTTCCTTTCTTAAAACATTTGCAATGCCTCCCCATATCATTTAGCATGCGTGCACACACACACATACCCACACACCCACATACACACACCCAGTGTATTTAGAATAAAAATTTCCACAGTTCTTTTCCTTACTTCTTTCATGTTCACCAAAGCCAGTGGCTTCCTTTCTGAATCTTGAACTTGCCAGTTGGGCTTTTACCCCAGGATCCTGGCACTGGCTCTTCTCTCTGCCCATGATGATCCTTGTTCACATATCCATAGGCTAGCTCTTTCATCAACTTTAGCCTTTCACTCAAACACAACTTTCTAAATAAAGAGATTCCTTATTGCTGCCCTATTTTAACTTGCATGCAGCACTCCTTAGTTTCCTTCCTTGCTTTCGTTTTCCCAATAGCATACACAACTAACTTTACCTATACTTTGTCTTGTATCATTAGAAAGCCATCACTGGGATGCCTGGGTGACTCAGTGGGTTAAAGCCTCTGCCTTCAGCTCAGGTCATGATCTCCCAGGTCCTGGGATCTAGGCCAGCATCAGGCTCTCTGCTCAGCAGGGAGCCTGTTTCCTCCACTATCTCTGCCTGCCTCTCTGCCTACTTGGCGATCTCCCTCTCTGTCAAATAAATAAATAAATAAAATCTTTTAAAAAAGAAAGAAAGAAAGAAAGAAAGAAAGAAAGAAAGAAAGAAAGAAAGAAAGAAAGAAAGAAAGCCATCACTGTGGGAGCTCTCCCTCCCCAATAGTTCAGTGATAAACCTAATAACCTAGAAAAATAGCTGGTGAATAGCAGATCCTCCATAAATAGTTGATTAATTTAATTGAGTTGAATTGAATCCTTTCTTTGGATATTGTGTTAGTCTTCTCAGGCTTCCATTAACAATGACAAAACATAGGCAGGTTGGCTTAATAGAAATTTATGTTCTTATAGTGTTGGAGGCTAGAAATCCAAGATCAAGGTTCTGGTCAGTTCTGTTTCTGGTGATAAATCCTCCTTGCTTGTTGACAGCTACCTTCTCACTATGCCCTCAATGGCCTTTCCATAGTGCATGCATATGAAGAGAGAGAGAGATATGTTCTCTGATGCCTCTTTTTATTAGGACACTAAACTAATAAAGGGCTCAACTTCGAGGACCTCTTGTAACCATAATTACTTTTTTAGAGTTCCCATCCCCAAATCAATCCTTTTAGGAGGAAGAGGGGGGCAGGGATTCAACGTATGAATTTTGGAGGGCCACATTCGGTACTTAACACATTTTAACTTTCCAATTGAGACTGTGAACTTTTAGATATGGAGTCAATGTTTTCCATGTTTCTATGTGTAACACCCAACAAATAAAAAATGCTTATTAGTTAGTTTATCTAAAGATAAGTTATGTGCATTATCAAATTTTAAAAGTCGGTTTAAACACATATAGAACATTTACTCTTTTATCATAAATATATAGAGAAATTTTAGATTAGTCATGTTTCTTTAAAAACCACATGACTGTCCCTGCTTTTTAATATTGTTGTTTTGGAAAGATTTAGAAAGTCTATAATTTGAAAACCTGAATTTATACTTGCATTACTACTGAATGAGTTTCTACATAATAATTTTAATAGGAATCAGCAGCAAACTTAATAAAAATGAGAATGCTTTGATAATGGTCAAAATATCTCCACAATTTAAGTCCCCTTCTTTACTTGTTTTATATACAGTACTGTTTTTTCCTTGCATCTAAAATAAAGAAGTCTCTTTATTCATACAATAAAGGATATTTTAATCTTTTTTTTCTTCCTTGCCTCTGAGGCATCTGCCCATTTCATTTTTGTTTTTTTTTTATGTTATAAAACAACTTCCCTTATAGAGGTCTTCCCAAATACATTGTGGTTTGTTTAAATATAACACTAATAATTCATATATAATTGTTCTTAAGTGAAATGTTTAAGAATAACCTGTCTTTCAAGTTCAGCAGTCTTTAGAAACACTTTATAAACATCCAGCGATCGTTATGAGCTATTTATTTAATGTAAAATAATCCATTTTTTTCTTAAATGTATATAGATAATTAATGAAACAAAACTTTTTTAAGGAATTCCAGGTAATGCACAGTGTTATAGTAGATTCTGGGGCTAAGTCAGTTCTAGGATTTAGTAACTTCACTTGTAGAATTAGGATTGTATGCTAACATAGCAACTACATGGAGAGACTGACTTATAAAAATAGCAATCCCTAATCAACAAAGTGGAATAAGGCAAGAAAGAAGAACATATAAGGCATGATTAACCAAAAGAATAAAAAAAAAAGGTTCTAGAACTATGGAAGTATAATAGAATAAAAGCTTAGGCATAAAATTGAAAATTTATTTGATTTAGCCAATTTCTATAGAAAATAACTCAAGTATATAGAATCCCACTTTTAGTCTAGTTAAAACTTTTTCCCCCCTAATTTAGAGCATTCTTAAAATAGTATGTCCACAATAAATTGAGTAATACCTATCTTGTTTGGGAGATACGTAGAAAAATAAGGTCATTAAGGTCCTTTGACAAACATTCCACATATGTCTAATTTATTTTAATTTTGTCAGCAAACATTTTCTCATGCCATATATTAGAAAAATGTTTTTTTTTCTGCTGAAGAATACACACTAAATCACCATATTTATATATTTTTCATAAATACAGCAACAAAACCTTGTCTAAGAAAATTATTTTCAGTCTTTTGGCTTGACACATAACTTTGGTTTATTTATTGCTCTTCAAGAATCACATTTAACTTAAACAATTTATTCTGCAATAGTGACAAATCTACGATTTTCTGCTAGGAAATCACATCCCATTCCTCCTGTAGTTTAGCTCAATGAACTCTAAAAATAAAATTTCAAATAATAGTAGATATATGCTGAGTTACTCCTAAATAATACTTCAGAATGCAACAGCAAATCAGAATGTAAGAATGATTCCCTACAGATGCCAGAGACCCACCACAGCCATTGTATTACTAGTTACACCAGTAAGCCTTGTCACAGTGCGTGACTGCTGAACCTGGAAATACTCTGATATGTCACAGACCAAATCTCCATTGCTGTATAGAATCTACAGAGACTTATAAAGGTATTTTAAATTGGGTTGACATTTCTGTTTCCTCAAAACTTCAGCTTTTGTTATCTGGGCCTGTTGTTTGCTTCTTCCTATATTGTATGCATATCATTTTGTGGTAAAACTTAAATAGCTGTAAATTGTGTTTGATTCAAGGACTTTATGGATTATATATGAATATAGTACACTAAATCTAGTGTATTGAACAATTTAGAGAAATAAAAAACCTTTCACATTTTTCAACATGTTTAAAACATGCACAGATCCTAAGCATTAACAACAAAAATACATTATTTATTTTATAAAATCGGTGTTTAATTTGATAACAATGAAAAAATTCACTATGTAAAACTACATGAATAGTATTATAAATGTTAAGAAACTTTTCATTTACACATTATCAGAATTGCTAATCAGGAGAAAATGTAAAATTGAGTCTAAATTAAAAAGAAAACTAAAACAGTGCTTTAAACTTTAAAGTGTGTATTGGACAATAGAGGCAATAATCTAGGTAACTGAAACCAAAAACTTCCATGATCATGTCCAAATTTTTAAACATTTTTTAAAGTAGACTCCACGTGGATACAGTGTGGAGCCTAACATGGTGTTTGAACACAGGACCTTGAGATCAAGACCTGAGCTGAGATCAAGAGTCAGACATTTAACTGACTGAACCACCCAGGCACCCCATTTTTAAGTATTTTTAATGAAAAACATTTTTTCTTGATTATTGGAATAGTTTTTGTGAATTCTCTACTGTGTGTAGGCACAGCTTTAAAATCACTAAGAAAATGGGGCAAAAAAGCTAGTTGTATATTTGGGAACTAATAGTTTATTAAAATCATTGACTTAATGCTTACTTATGTTTATAATAATGATGTCCATGTTATTTTAATTTGAAACTAATTTTTATTTGGAAAAAAATTGTTCAACCTCTTTTATACTGTTAGGAGTTAGTTGAACAGTCAGGTAGTCAGGGTGAGGGTCCCCAAAAAGAAAATATAGTGTCACAACAGCTAAATAAAATAACAAAACAGTGACCTCCTATTTTGCAACTTAGGATCACACTGGCTTTCTGCTTTGCAGACTTTGCAGAAGTGAGTTAAAATAAGATGATTAATCACAAAAACATATGTCAATATCACAGGAAAGGGGCAGTTAAAACATAAGCCATCAGATGTCAGCAAAAAAAAGGACCATCAGCATATGGACATTAACCTAATAGGTACGTGGATATGTGACCAAAGCCCTAATTGCTTAAGATAGTTCTGAAAAGAGCTCATAAAAACCCCTAAACTTAGAAATAACGGCAACCCCCTCGGGTCCCCTCCCTCTCTGGGAGCTTTGTACTCTTGCTCAATAAACTTTGCTGCACACTACCATTTGTCTGGTCTACCTCTTCAGTCTTCGAAGTGGCATAACCAAGAATTGCGGGTGGTAAAGGGACACAAAATTCTGTAATACCAAATATATCTAGAAAACCATTTCCTTAGATTTCTGAAAGTGTTTGGAATTTTGTAGATTCTTGTTGTTTTATTGTGTCTCAGAATTTACAGTGTATTGCAAAATGATTTCGTGGAAGGTCTAGCCTCTGATAAGATCCTTTGGGGGTAAGTAAAGGGAGAATGCTAATACCTATGCATCAGCATTCTATTTCAACTGACATCAGAGTGTTGGCTTTCTCATGGGGCATATTGTGGCCTATTTTGAAACCACCCTCCTTAAGATATACATAATGCACAGTCCATATCCTAACTTGACAGGGCCTGTTGCTCTTTCTGCAACACTGGTGCGGGGCAGGGATAACTGGACCAGCCTGTTATCCTCTGGGGGCTGAGTGAGATGGTAAGTGTCCACAGCCCAGCCACCCCCTGAAACCGGGAAAGAAACCACACCGAGCAGGGAGTTGAGTCAGCCGCGAAGGTGCAACAATCTCAGCTTTATTGTAGCAGAGACACAGTTATATAGAGAGGAAAGGAGGGAGTAAAAGAAGTAGGAGGGGCCAATAGGAGCTCATTAGTGGCTATCACTAAGGCCTTAGGCAGATTTCAGGCCGGACCGCTGGGTGGGGCTAAGTTAGCCAGTCTGCCCGGGGGCTAAGAGCCGAGGGCGGGAAGATTCAGCTAGGTCACGTTCCGGGAAGTATCCCGTAGAAGCCCAAGAGGCCACCCCCAGCCGGCTTCCACTAATGGCCGCAAACTAGCGGGCGCCAGGAGGTCCCAACAAGGGCCACTAAGTTAAGCAGTACAAACTTGTACACCCAGGCTTACTTCATTTTCTTCTCTCCTCACAACACTGGTTGTGGTTCATTCAGTAAATCACCAGTCTTCATAATTCCTCAGGAAGGAAACAGACATGAAGCTCCAAATAGATATGTATTTCCAAACTACTGAGGACAATTGTCAACTTCTCAAGACTGTTCGCCTCTAGCTGCAGTTCTGAGGTAGGCCCAAGATTTTCTGCAGTTTTTGATACATCTAACCAGAAATGATTGATGTCATCTCTCCCTTTGGTAAAAATCCCTAGTCTTTCTGAGAATGAGCTCCCTTCAGTTATTTTAGTGAGCTACCCCTCAGCACTAACAGACTCATTTTCTCCCTTTAAGTTCTCCATTTTCTGCCTATATGGCTGGATTGTTGGGAATTAAGGTTGAAACAGTAGTTTGGATATCCTCTAAACAAGTAGGTGGGAGTCCAGGGTAGGTTCAGGGTAGGACTCTGGCAGCTTTATAACTGCTTTATAATGTTAATGGACATGTTGTCTATTGTCCTCAAAATTGAAAAGAAAAGAAGACCGATTTTACATACTGTAATATATCTCAGCTGGTCCACTGATATAACTAGAACTCTCCTGTAACACATGAATGAAAGGGGGTGCGTTGTGAAGAAAAAACACTACAAAATTTACCAAAATGAAAGTGAAAGAAAAATATTTTAATGTATATAAAGATGATATTCTGTGAACATATAGCCACAAAGGGGTGTCATAATATAAATACAAAACTGAAGATCTATTTTGTGTGATTATGAATAAACACTAAGCTTCGATGGCCATTATATTTGCTCTGAGTAAAACCTCACTTCCTGTAATCTATGAATGTTTCACTTCACTTATTCTGTAATACATGCAGGGATGTCTATCAATAAGTTTGCCTTCCATTTTCCCTGCCCTCAGCCAAGCATATACATCATGTGCATGCAATGAAGGGTTAAATAAAAATTATTACATAACAGGGCAGAGTGATTATTAAGAATTTAAAGTGGCAGAATAACCTACTGAGAAATTAACTGTCTAGTTTTGTTTCATTTTTTTTTTCTGCCATAACACAACAAAATGGATAAAATGTTATTCTCTTCCATCCTCCTTTTGTAGCAGGGAGCTCTGTTTTTGTGTCCTTGGATTCTCAGTTTCTTTATTTCCTGGGTAAAGGGGAAGAGAGAGTTTTCTTGTGTGTTAATGGGCAATGGAGAGAAGTTGTTGAGCAGAATATAAAAATATTATGTATTAAAAAGTAAAATCCCCTATGTTTCCCTGCACCCATTCCAGTCTTTTGAACATACTTAATTCACTTGACTGACAGGGACTGTAGCACCTTTGCACTTTGTCAGTAAAAGTTCTGTGGTTTTCCAAAGACTCTTGTTTCTCTAATTTCCCTGTGGATGGCTTTGGTTGATTGTGACAACTCCAAACTTTCTAGATATTCACATCATTTAATCCTTCTGGCATAGTCTCAAAATCTCAGGAGATATACAGAATCCTAATTACCTCAGAAGAAACCAAAAGAATTACATCTATCTATTTATCTCTAGATAGATATAGATATCTAGAGATAGATAGATATATCTTTCCCTTTTCTTGTTGTTTTAACAAATCTGAAAATGTTGCTGTGCTTTCCAGTATGGTAGTCACCAGCCATGTGTTGCTTTTGAGCACTTTAAATGTGTCTAGTGCACTAAGGAACTAAATATTAACTTTCATTTAATTTTAATTAACTTAAAATTAAATTTAGTTAATGTAGCCTATGGATACCACAAGACAGTGGGATTCTATAGGAAAAGTCAGTTTTATTTTGTGAAGTGTTATGTGAAGAAACACTTTAGAGAAAAAAGTATACACATTTTCATGGCAGTTAGACATATGGAAACTTCTGTTTCATCTTTGTTAAGAACAAATTAAAAATGGAAAATGGCTGTTAAAGTTAAAAGCATGTATTGATTACTTAGAAAGTTAGAAACAATGAACCACAAAATTTCCTGATACAAAGAGGATAAGGGAAAGGAAAGATTTCATTGACATGTAGATGATTAAAGATTTTACAGTACCGGTCTTTTTAGAGATGTTATAAAACATTATGAATGGACTTATATCTCAGAGTCTGAAAATTCACAAGATGCAAGTACATGAAAGGTACATGAAATTTTCAGTCATAAGTATAAGGCAGTATGTTCTTTCTTTGAGTTGATGTGAAAACCCTTCTATAAGTCAGGTAGAAAGCACAAGTTGTAGAAAGGGGGATTCTGTTTTTCAATTAGCACATAAATCCAAAGCTGATAATCAGAGTTTAGTACTTTAATTGAGATGACAGTTTTGTTTCTTTTAACATTATAAACTTAGCAAAGGATTATTGGAAATAAAGATAAAATCACAATGTAGCTCTTAACGTATTCTGCTTTCTTGAAGAATTTCTGAAATATTGTATTAATATGAATACATGTAACACTTTATAATTATGCTAAGATGTGTACAGAAAATAACCTAGGAAGTTCTTATTTATCTAGTAGGGAATTTAGACTTCTTTAGTAAAGTTATAATTTTTTTGTTTCATTTGACATTTAAGTAATTACCAATGAGTTTGTTTCAAGATCTCTAAAAATAAATCAGTGTGTTTTATGTTTAACATTATAGACATAAATATCTGAGATGAATCCAGTTAATAGTGATATGCAAGGGCTTTTTTTGTTTTCTAGAAATTATCCTCTAATGTTAATTCATATTAAATATAATCTAATAAAATTTCTAGTCATGAACTTAAAAGTTCACTAAAAGTTATTGAAGATGAATGACTAAATATTTTATCATACTTGAATGTTTACATGAGTATTTCATTTGGAAAAATGGTTTCCTGTGGACTGATGTTGTGTATTTCACTACATACTATATTTGTCTCCAGAACTAGTTAAGTTAGCAAGAATTATAGAGTAAATCCTCTAAGTTCTAAAATATCAATTACATTTCCCTTATGCACCAGTATCTCCATTTGTCCTTTGTTTAAACAGTGCTGCCCTGTGTGTGTGTGTGTGTGTGTGTATCTGTCTTTGTGACAAAATAATACATTTGAAGGCTAGTGAAGGGAATATTGTGTTTTCTGTTAATTCAATGATAGTTTCAAAACTAAGCATTCCTGGGGTGCCTGGTGGCTCAGTCATTTAAGTGTCTGACTCTTAGTTTAGGCTCAGGTCATGATCTCATGGTTCATGTGATTGATCCCTGCATCAGGCTCTATGCTCAGTGGGGAGTTTAGTTGAAGATTGTCTCCCTTTGCCTGTCACCCTACTCACGCAAGTGTGTGTGTGTGTGTGTGTGTATGTGTGTGTGCATGCTCTCTCTTGCTCTCTAAAATAAGTAAATAAATGTTAAAAAGACCTAAGTGCTCATGGAGAAAGTAGGCAAAGGATAGGCAGAGCCTTTTTTTGCATTATGTATGATACGAATAAAAATTAAGTCATACACTTTCTATTGGGTTTGTTCATCATGATATAGTATATTCCAATAAGGTCATACATAATCCTAACTAAGCTAACTTTCTGAAAAGAATATTATTTATCTCATTTGCTTTCTCTCAATATTTTTGCTGTCACACATGTTACTCTTTTTTTTTTTTAAGATTTTATTTATTTATTTATTTGACAGAGAAAAACACAGCCAGAGAGGGAACACAAGCAGGGGGAGCAAGAGAGGAGAGAAGCAGGCTTTCCGCTGAGCAGGGAGCCCAATGCAAGGCTCGATCTCCGGACTCCAGGATCATGACTTGCTCTGAAAGCAGTTACTTAACCAACTGAGCCTCCCAGGCGCCCCCACATGTTACTCTTTTAAGGTGTGTCTTCAGTGATTATTAGAAGAATCATGTAGCACATAATTCTATATCAGTTTAATAATCAATACCCTCATGCTCCTGTAGATAGTAAAAATAGACACAATGTCAAGAAGAGTTATATCAGAACAGACTCTATTCTTGTCCAGACATACCACATCCTACTCTAGTATCATTATAAAGATTATTTATTTATTTATTTGACAGGGGGAGAGAGAGAGCAAGAGAGGGAATATAAGCAGGCGAGTGGGAAAAGGAGAAGCAGGCTTCCCTCTGAGCAGGATCTTGACTTGAGCTGAAGGCAGACGCCTAACGACTGAGCTACCCAGGTTCCTCTCTAGTATCATTATAAAATAGTGAAACATGCTTGTGCTGACCCTTTCATGACTTTTAAAACATTTCAATAAATTTACAGTCTATTCCAACCCCCACTTAGTACTTTCCTTTTATGAGGAAATTAGAATCCTCTCTTACTAGGGACCTGTCACTGTGGGCTGTGTTTGCACCAAAACTGTGAAGAAAGTGGTCCAGGTCATCACTGAGAAGTACTACGCATGCTTGGGCAACAACTTCCCCACCAAGTGTGGGTGTGAGGAGATTGCCGCTATCCTGAGCAAGAAGCTCTGCAACAAGATAGCCGGCTATGTCACACATCTGATGAAGCAGATGCAGAGAGGCCCTGTGAGAAGTACCTCAATCAAACTGCAGGAGGGGAAGAGAGAAAGGAGAGATAATTATGTTCCTGAGGTCTCAGCGCTGGATCAGGAGATCACTGAAGTAGATCCTGACCCTAAGGAAATGTTGAAATTCTTGGGCTTTGTCCAACTCGCAGGTCACTCAGCCTACAGTTGGGATGAATTTCAAAACGCCGTGTGGAGCTACTTGAATCCTTCTGCTGTTCTATAATATCTTCAATAAATCTTGGAAAACAATAGCAGCAGCAACAACAAAAGAAATTGAGTCCCCTATTAGTTTAAAATCATTGCCACTTATAATTTTTACATATTGTAAATTGTAGCTATTTTAGGGGATTTCACTGTACACATTTTGTATACATGCACATACTGTAGTTTTCAATTACATGATAGGTAATAATGCTAAATAAGCTTACAGATTTCCTTTGGTATTCTGTGCTCTGATAATGTATTGCCATGTATGTTTTATAGAAAAATACCATTTAACAATTTCCTGTTCTCAGATTGCTGCATAGCAGTGCAGATGCCATAATTTCTTCTGTTATTTTTTTTAAGATTTTATTTATTTATTTGACACAGAGAGAGATCACAAGTAGGCACAGAGGCAGGTAGAGAGAGAGGAGGAAGCAGGCTCTCCTCTCCCCCCAGCAGAGAGCCCGATGCTGACCTGGACCCCAGGACCCTGAGATCATGACCTGAGCCCAAGGCAGGGGCTTTAACCCACTGAGCCACCCAGGCACCCTCTTCTGTTATTTTTGTCATGTGAATAATTTTTAAAGATACAGTGTCTTATAATGACTTTTAAGAAATTACTGCCCTTAAGAATTTCGCTATATTATTATTGTTACTCAATAGGTACTTTCCAAACATCCTCACTAAAATAGGTAATATCATTTCCTCTATCATTTTCCTCCATCCCTTTGTAGTTGTTTCAGAAGAAAATCTGAGCATGTGAATAAACTCTTTTATAAATAGAATTAAAGAAGCATAAACATATTTAAGATGATTTTCTGATGATTTCATAGTAAGGTTCTAACTGTAATAATAATAATTTTTATAAGGGTACATGTTTAATATATGTTTATAATATATTTAATACATGTTTATATCATGAAAATACTATAAAACAAAATATTCAGGACAGGGGAATTTTCTTAATTTTAAAGTAACAGAAGAACTCCCAAAGAAGAATGTCAGTAAACATTTTCATAAAAATACCACAATGTCTCAGTATAAGGAAACTGCAATTAAAAGACAAACAGCTGGGGGTGCCTGGGTGGCTCAGTTGGTTAAGCAACTGCCTTCGGCTCAGGTCATGATCCCAGACACCAGGGATCGAGTCCCACATCGGGCTCCCTGCTCGGCGGGAAGCCTGCTTCTCCCTCTCTCACTCCCCCTGCTTGTGTTCCCTCTCTGGCTGTGTTTCTCTCTGTCAAATAAATAGATTCTTAAAAAAAAAAAAAAGACAAATAGCTGTGGATCAAAACACTAAAATAAACATACTTAAGTCATTACCACTTAAATGCTTCACACAGATAAGGAAATACTAATGTGATAATAAACAAGCACCACTTTAAATTGACAATTTAGAAGAGAACAATTATATTTGCTACAAATATTCAAAACCCATCTGAACATGAAACAGCTGATAAAATTACATTTTAATAGAAATTTTCATTTCTAATTCCCTAATGCAATCAAATAGGGAAAATATGAACTCTGAGGTTCAAGATATATATGGACATTTTTGTGGTCACATCGTAGAAGCTCTTTAAAAATTTAGACTCTACAACATAACAAAATCTAACTTTTTCTACTCTGTGTGTGCCTGGTGCCCTTTTTGATCCTTTCATGCTCTACTTTTCAGTGGTGTCCTTAAGAAGGTCTTATTCTTGAATTTCAGTGTAACCTTACCATCGCTGCTATTAATTAACCTTTCTTCCTCTGAACTGGTTACACATTCAGTGTGCATGTTTGTCTTTCTTTGTTCTATTTGAGCTGTCTGGGAAATGTAGAAGAGGACCAAGGCTCTCTCAGCAAAAGGGCACCAACTCTTTTTACAGCCTACTCCTTGGTTCACAGATTCTCAGCGGTCAGTTTGAGACCATAATTGTGCTTGTATGTCACCACAGACTATTCTCAGGGGCTGCCCTCAATTCCTTATTCTCTTACAGAATCTTAAATACCATTTCCAGTTCCTTTACCATTTAAGCTTTCAACTAAACAACTTCAAGATACAATTCTCAAGGAAGAACTGGAGGGGGAAAAAAAAATATATGTATATAGTTGAAAACTCCCTTCTATTGTGTGTGTATTCAGATAACCAGTGGCCAAAACGCAGAAATTTCTCTATCCGTTACAAAACATATTTCTGAAAGAAGAGGAAGGTGATTCAGATAACTATCAAAAGCCCAGCAAGTCTCATTTATATAGATGTTAAAGGGGGGATGGGGGGGTGGATTTGGTTACTATTTTTCAGATATGTTCACAGTTTGGCACTTGGTTACTCAGTGCATACTAAAAAAATGCTTAACATTCTAGAGAAAAACATTGCTGTTGCCATTTGTCTGAAAAGTCCTGCTGTGGTATGTTAATTTATTTTAAAGAAACAATCCTGGTATTTATTTATTTATTTATTTATTTATTTATTTATTTATTTAATTATTTATTTAAAGATTTTATTTATTTGACAGAGAGAAACACAGCAAGAGGGGGAACACAAGCAGGGGGACTGAGAGAGGGAGAAGCAGTCTTCCCGCAGAGTGGGGAGCCAGACGTGGGGCTCAATCCCAGGTTTCCAGGATCATGACCTGAGCTGAAGGCAGTTGCTTAACAAACTGAGCCACCCAGGCACCCCCAATCATGGTATTTAAATACAAGGAGTTTTTAGAAGTTAGTTCCATAAGTGAAGTGGTGCAGATTGAATTTTCTTCTAAACATAATTTGGGTAACAGAGACAAGGGATCAACTGTATACTTATTTCATGTGACTTTGGGTCAAGTTAATTATGTCCTCAGACTTCATTTTTAGCACTTACTGGTAAGAACAACCAACCTGACTTGACCAGGCAAATCTGCAATTAAGAACAGTTGAGGCAATTTTGTTAGAAGCAACTTCTCTATCAGTTAAACAGTGGGGGTTGTGGAAGCTATGTTCATGCTGTAATGGAAGCACAACAATGGATGGGAATTTGACTCTAAAAGATTCTTCAGATATGGAAGACCCTTCACCACTCAATAAGCAATATGGTGTGGGAGCAGGTATCACACCAACTGTAGCATTAACCTTCAGAATGGATTCCTGACAGTCATTGATGGTTCTCTGAAATGTGATTTCAAAGTCAGCATTCAAGTTCTTTGGAGGCAAAGTAGTGTGGCCTTCTACCTCAGAGTCTGTAGAAAGTTTTTGACTAACCCAGAAGAGTCTGTCACCAGAAGCTGAATTACTGAACAAGGATTAATGAACTTTAGCTTCTGTTGAAAGACAGACTATAGAGAGGGGTCAAGATGGCGGAAGGCCAGGGGACCACATTTCGGGGAATTCCCTGAAGAGAGCTGAATTCCAGCAAAAAAAAAAACAAAACACTACAAGACCACTGTGAACATCCATGAAATCAGCCTGAAATGTGATATTTCGCACTTCTGGACCACCATGGGAGACAAGGACCATCGGCAAAAAGGTAGAAACAAATAAGAGGGTCTGGAGGCTTGCCCCCAGAGACAGGGGAGTGGGGGAGGAAGCCCGAAGAGCTGGACCATTGAAAGCAATTACGCCAAAACGAAAGTGCTCTGTGAGTGAGGAATAACAGCAGATTATGGCCTGAATCCAGGCTAGACAGAAACGGGAACACAGCGGAGACCGGGGCAGGACAAGGAGACTTTTTAAATTTTTTTTTTCTTTTCCTGCCACCTGGCACCCCCACGCGCCGCCGCCGCCAGAGCCGCCGCAGCTGCCGCGAAAGCAGCAGGCGTGGATTCCATTTTTACACCGCTGCCTTTCTCTCCCATTTCTCTCCATACCGTGGGCCGGGCGCAGACCCCCCCCAGGGAAGGTGTTTTTACAGACTTACGTGGGACCTGAAAGGCCGCGGGTCCCAGGGCGCAGACAAAGTCGCGTGATCCAAAAGGAGTTGTGGCTTTGAGGTGCGGGAGTGAAACGACAAGCGGGGGCGGGGGCAGAAATCAATACAACGTCTGCACCAGCCCGGCTGTGACAGACTGCCAACCGGGAGGCTGGAAAGAGCCCCTCTCTGTGTAGAGGCTCGCTCTGGGAGGGAGGTCTGGGCACAGACATCCTGCTCCGACCTGACTTCCTCAACAGCTGAAAAAAAAGGACGTAAAGGAGCAACGCTCCGATACCAGAGTATTGTAACCTGATAACCTGGTTACCACGGAGACCAGCCTCTAGCAAGGGGGCGGAGAGATGCAGCCCAGGTAGAAGGACTAAAACTGAACAGCAGGCCCCGCCCCCAGAAAGCAAGCCAGAAGCTCAGGAGGACAACATTCCAATGCAAAACCCCAAATCGGGGAAAGGCAATTTATTAAACTCCTGGCACTGACTACAAGTACCAAAAGCCCTACAACTCATTGATATAGTTTTCCACCTGCTTTACTTTTTAAACTTTTTTCTATTTTTACTTTTAAAGCTTCCACTTTAAGCTTAAAAATACATTCTCATGGTTATTCTTCTTTCAATTTTTAGCCCCCTTCTTATCACAACGTGATACCCAATACAACACCCCATAATATTTTTTATTTTTTTTTGATTATTTTTTAATTTTATTTTTTTTTAATTTTTTCTCTTTTTTACCCTGAAATTTTTTCAAACACACTACTGTATATTCTGCTTTTGTTGTTGCCTCTTGTTTCCCTGTTCGCTCTCTCTGTTTTTCCCTTTCTTCTCTCCCCTTTCCTTTATCTCCCTTTTACGTGTACATGTAGATACAAGCTTCAAGTCAATCCCACATCCCTATTCAATACTACCCCTATGTACAACCAGTTCTAATCCCCCTATATCTTTTGAAAGTGGGCTCCTCCAACAATAACAACAAGACAAACTCAGGAGCATCTGAAACGCATTCCTTGCCCACAAAGAGTGTCTACCCTCACCTTCCCAAACTAGTTTATCAGTGTGTCTGTGTAATTGTCTTTGCTTTTATATTATATAAATACTGGTCTCGGGGGTCATATAGGTTGGGCTTTGCTTTTTGATCTCTTCATTTACCCTTGATAACCCTTTTCTTTACCCTGTAACAGTTTTGTACCATATAAATCCTATCACCGGGCCCCGCTCTGGCAGGGGTGTCTTTTCTTGCTTCCTCTCTTCCGTTTTCTTTTTTCTTTCACCTCCCTTTTCGGTGGTGAACTCTGGTTACTCCAAAACCTTCTAACGACCAATCCACCTAGATAGTGGCTGATCTATCTAGCCATACACCCCCTCAACCACTCCTCGCCACAATGACTCGGAGAAGGAACACCCAACAGAAGAAGAACCCTAAGACTGCAGCCTCGGTCACAGAATTACTGGAAATGAACATAAACAATATGAGAGATATGGAATTCAGGGCAGCAATAGTCCAAGCAATAGTCAATTTAGAAAAGAACATTAGTCTCAAGGTGGAAGCCATAGTAACAGAAGTGAAAGCTGAGGTTAGAAAGGCTTTAGATGAGATGCAAACTAATTTAAATATGCTAATAGCCAGAGTAAGTGAAGCTGAAGATCCAATCAGTGATTTAGAAGACAGATGGAATAATAAGGAGGAGCAAGCGAAGTCCTGGAGCAAACAACTAAAATCCCAAGAAAACAGAATAAGGGAAATGAATGATACCAAGAAACACTCCAATATCAGAATTATTGGAATCCCGAAAGGAATTGAGAGAGAGAGAGAAGCCTAGAAAATATTGTTGAACAAATCATGGATGAAAATTTCCCAAATCTGAGGAATGAAACAAATGTTCATGTCCTAGAAGTAGAGAGGACACCTCCAAGATCAATGAGGCCAGAAAAACTCCCAGGCACATAATAGTAAAATTCCTGAATCATAAAACCAAAGAATATGTCTTAAGGGCAGCCAGGAGAAAGCGATCCCTTACCTATAGAGGGAGGACCATCAGAATAACATCAGACCTTTCCACAGAAACCTGGCAAGCCAGAAAGGGCTGGCAAGACATATTCAGGAAGTTACATGACAAAAATATGCAACCAAGGATAATGTATCCAGCAAGGTTGACTTTCAAAATGGAAGGAGAAATAAAGAGCTTCCAAGAC
>PITA01021362.1:0-18553 GCA_004023965.1 Spilogale gracilis
AGGCAGAGTTAGGAGGAAGCAAACTCCCTGCTGAGCAGAGAGTTTGATGCAGGCCTGGATCCCAGGACGTGGAGATCATAACCTGAGCTGAAGGCAGAGACTTTAACCCACTGAGCCACCCAGGCACCCAAGAAGTCCTTCTTTTAAAAATATGTGTAATAATAGGAGTAAAAGCATATCTCAATGAAGTCATTGCAAATTACAAATTAATCTATAAGTCACACAAATATATCCATCTGAAGAATTTAGACAAATTCAATGGAAACAAAATGAAGTTGAACTTGGTATTAATACTTAGATATTGCTTATTTGAGAAGAGAAGCTTGATCATATTGAAAGTGTCCTCATATTTAGATAATAATCCAATTGGCTTGTTGCAATAATTAAAAAGTCTTTCCATGACCTTAAACATGGAAAACACAGGAAAATGAAAAGTGTTTCTTCTCAGGACCCTCTTTTAAGGGTTTTTCATGGATAATTGGGATATTTCTGTTCATCTAAATGTTAATGGATTAGAAGAGGAAAAACTTTGAGTTCTTTCCTTTGACAGGTAAACCATATCTTAAGCGTTATTGTTTTTAATAGTAAATTAGAAATATACAATGTCTGGTAATATTAGTTTTGACCTAAGTTTTTGTTGTTGGTGGTGGTGGTGGTTTTTTTGTTTTTTTTTTTGTTGTTGTTGTTGTTTTGGTTTGATTTGGTTTGGTTTTACCATATTTATAACTTGTTTTACTCCAATATTTCTTATTTGGACCTTTTCTCTCATGGTTTTGTTGAATTAGCTTTATTACAGTCTTTGCCAAGCTTTTTAAAAAGTCACAGTAAATTGATCACAGCAAAGTTCAGTGAACATCTCTATTGCCATGGCAACCATAATAAGTTCTACGTGTAATCTCATAAAGAGGTAGAACCAGTGCTCACACCGAAACACAGGCAGAGGCCATTAAGACATTAACACACCCACAGACCAACATTCATTACAGTAAAGGTGATCATTAAATATTTAATTCATTAATTCAAGTATAAAAAAACTGGATAGTGATTTGATTACTGATTCAGAAATAGATAAATGAGAAATGACAGTGTAAACTCTCTGGAGTATGTTTTGTTTGAGTAGAATCATTGATATTTTAGTCCAGGTGTCAGTGAATTTTCTATAAAAGGCAAGATTGTAAATATGTTAAGCTTTGCAGGTCCTGTGGTCACTGTTGTGACTATCTGGCATAAGTAAACAAATGGATGTTTCTCTGTTACAATAAAACTTTATTTAAAACATAGGCAATAAGCTGGAATTGCCCCCACAGCCCCTAGTTTGCCAACCCAGTTTTAAGCAGCTAGAAATTTATACATATCATTGAATTTAATTTTTACAATAATAACATAAAATAGATAACCATAGTACAATAATAACATAAAATAGATAATATCATTTTATAGATAAGCAAAAAGTCTGAGAATTTAAATAGCCCAAGGTCAGACGGAACCAGACTCCATAGCCAGTCTGTATAATTTTAAAGCCTGATCCATCCACTGCCAACTAGCATACTTCTGTGCTAGTGCAACAGTAGTGTGCTCAATTTATTAGCTCATTTAACTTGTAAGATCCCTATGAGGTAGCTACAATTAGCATTTCTGTTTGCTAATGGAACCCAACACCTGGGAATTTGAGAACATTTTCCAAGGTCAACAAAAAAAAAATGAATCAATCTTTGTTCAAATTAACTTATTCTATTTAATTCAGTGACTGAAATAATGAAATCATTCTTTAAATGTGACTTCATTGACCTCACGAATATAAAAAAAGATCAAGCTTATTTAAAGAGCCCCTGAATTCTGGTAGATGCTTCAAGATTTGAAATGCTTATTTCTTAATCTGCAGTTCTACTTTGATTATAACTTGGTTTCCATTCACTCTACTTTATGAGGAGTAATTTCATGAAGAGGCAAAAAGGGTGATTGTGGTGTGCAGTTAATTAGAATTTCTAATTAAAATCATCTTTAAAAAAAACAGCCAATGCCAATGGAAGAGTAATTACTAATCTGTAAATTAAGGAAACTGTATACAACAAGACTTTTTTTTGTCCTTTTGGATTGAAAAACATTCAGTTTAAATTAACATACCATGAATAAAGGTATTTACCTTGAATAGAGGTAGAATGCAAATGGTAATAAGGTTGAATTTAATTTGGCCAAAAGTAATTCAGTTAAATTCTGCAGACTCTGTAACTGACAATCTTGTTTCATTACCCCACCTCCTCCTTTAAGGCCTCTTTTTCAATTTGGGGGTATAGACTTTATTTTCTAAAATAGGGGCTCAGTGAATCTGCCAGGCATTCACGTTTGTATTTGTGTGTCTGTATGCAGGCGCATGCACATGCTTGTGTTTGTGTGTGTGTGTGGTAAGCAGAGGCACATGTGTGTATGTTTGCATGCATACTTAAGAATGTGTGTGAGTGCTCTATGAAATATGGATAAAATTAGTGTAGTGTCTGATACTTAGGCATTAAATTCTTGTTTCTTCCTATGTTTTGACAATGATTTCCCCCATAATCTTATTTTGTCCATCTAAGAAATACTTGGGAATTTACTTCAGGGACAGAAGGCATCTGTTAGGAGAATTTCTTCCCTGATCCCTAGTTAGTTCTAAGCCATACGACCATATTTTTAGAATTTTTTGACCATTACACAGGCTGTCTCAGGAGATTCCCTTTCTAATTTCAAAACTATTTTAATAACTTAAGCATCTTTCTGAATTCTAGCATCTGCTCATTTTGCATTTGTGTATTTAGATAGAAAAAGAAAGAACTGTTTGATTAAAAAAAATATTGTCTTTATATCTTATTAATAGTCAAAATCCTTGGTCAGGCTGTCTCTGAAAGTGAACTAGGTGAGAGAATATAAGTATTATATTATTTTTAAGCACACTGAAGTTGTATATTTACTTTTAAAAAAAATTAATAGAGTTTATTTTTTAGAATAGTTTTAAGTTTATAGACCAACTGAGTAGAAAGTACAGAGTTTTTATGTAATCTCCCCAGCTAAATAGCTTCCCCATTATTAACATTTGTTACAATTGATGAACTAATATTGTAATAGTGTTATTAATTCAAGTTCATAGTTTTCATTAGGGTACCCTCTTTGTATAGTATAATCTATGGGCTTTGATAAACACACAAAGCCATGTGTCTACCATTAGTAGAATCATAGAAATGATTTCAGAAGAGTTGTTTATTGCTATTATTGGTCATTCACATAATGAAGCATACCTTGGTTACTTCTGAGTTTTGACAGTTAAGAAAACTGTAACAAACATTCATGTGCGAGTCCACAGTTTACCTCAGGGTACCCTTTTTGTATTGTACATTCTATGGGTTTTGATAAATGTGCAAAGCCATGTGTCTACCATTATTAGTATCATTCAAAATTATTTCAGAGTAGTTTCACTGCCCTAAAAATCTTTTGTGTGCCCTAAAAAGCCAGTGTGGGGTTTTTGTTCATTGTTTTGGGGGGTTTTTTGCTCTCATTATGATTTTGTCTTTTCTAGAATACCATATAGTTCAGATTGTACAGCATATAGTATTTCCGGGCTTTCATCTTTCACTTAGTGATATGGATTTAAAACTCCTCCATACCTTTTTATGGTGTGATACCTCATTTATTTTTATTGCCAAATATTCAATTGCAAAGATGTAAACAGTTTCTTTATTGTTATTATTTATAATTCATGCATTGAAGACCATCTTAGTTACTCTCAAGCTCTGACAGTTATAAAAGCTGTAACAAACATTCATGTGCAATGCTTTGTGTGGACATAAATTTTCAACTCATTTGGGTTAATATCTAAGAGTGTGATTACTAGATCATATGGGAAGAGAATGTTTAGTTTTGTAAGAAACTGTCAAACCATCTTTCAAAGTGACTGTATCATTCTGCATTCCCACCATCAGAGAGAGTTCCTTTTGCTCCATATCCATTTCAACATTTGATATTGTCAGTGTTTTAGATTTGAGCCCTTCTAATAGGTATATGATTGTATATCATTACTGTTTTTAGTTGTAATTCCCTAATAGCATATGATGTTTTCCATATGTTTATTTGCCATCTGCCTGCCTTCTTTGGTCTGTTTAGATCTTTTGCTAACTTTATAATTGGGTCATTTGTTTTCTTATTGTTCTATTTTAAGAATTATTTGTATATTCTGGATTCAGGTCCTTTTTCAGATAGATGTATATTTTGTGAATAGTTTCTCCCAGTCTGTGGCTTACTTTTCTCTTAACTATCTTTCACAGAGTAGGAGTTTTGAATTTAAATTAAATGAAATTGAATTGATAAATCCCACCAATTTTTTTTTTTTTTGTCAGAGATTGTGCTTTTCATGCTTTATATAAAAACTCATTGGTGGGACACTGGGATGGCTCAGTCGATTAAGGGTCTGCCTTTAGGACAGGGTCCTGGGATCAAGCCCCACATCCATCAGCTGATCTGTGGGGAGTCTGTCTCTCCCTTTACCTCTGAGCTCACTCTTTCTCTCTCCTCTCTCTCTCTTTCTCTCAAATAAATAAATAAAATCTTTAAAAAAAGAAGCAAACTCATTGTCAAACTAAGGGTCAGTAAGACTTTCTCCTGTGTTATCCTCTAGAATTTTTATAGACGTGTTTTATATTGGGTCTGTTATCTTTTTTGGCCTAATTTTTGTGAAAAGTATAAGGTCATTATCTAGATTCATTTTTTTATTTTTGCATGTACATGCCCTGTTATTCCAGCACATAAGTTCACCTTTTATTTGCTGCTTAATGCATTTATAGTTTCAAATTGACATTCTCAAATTAAAAAGCCCACCAGATGCCTGTGCTTAAGGATCTTTTTGCCATTTCCTCATTCCTGGGAATTCAGTGTATAGGCATTAATTTGGGTGGATTTACCTGAACATTAACATTTCTCGGCAATTTTTCCCCCCTGTTTTATTACCTTGGGCTGCTGTGAGCAGGATGGCTTTGAGTATGTGAAAGTACTTGAGGTCATGAATGGAAGGGCTGAGTAATTCAAATTCCTTATCAGAAGAAAAATGGGGAAATCAAGTGGGAAGTAAAGACACCTCACAACATAGCAAGTGCAGGAGGTAATAGAGTATACCGTGTATAACTTTATGTTTTCTTAAGGCTGTGGGAGATATGAGCACATGGATATTGCTGCAGTCTCTCTTTCTGCCAAATGGTATGGATCCCTTCTTCCATTACTAATTTTTCCCATTTAGATAGTCCTCGGACATCTGCTTATTTCAAAAATCAGATATTGACCAGACTTCTAACAATTTCATCAGGGATAGTGCTGTTTTAAGGGTAATTGTGTTGGGGCATCTGGGTGGCTCAGTTGGTTGGGCGATTGCCTTTGGCTCAGGTAATGATCCCGGAGACTCTGGATCGAGGCCCACATTGGGCTCCCTGCTTGGCGGGAGGCCTGCTTCTCCCTCCCTCACTCCCCCTGCTTGTGTTCCCTCTCTGGCTGTGTTTCTCTCTGTCAAATAAATAAATAAAATCTTTAAAGGTAATTGTGATATGTATATATTTGTGTCTGTACTGGAGAGGTATGCAGAAGAGAAAAAATATATACATTTATGTGTATGTGTGTTTTATACAAATATGCACACATTTATATGTGTATATATGCTGCTTCTTTCCTATCTTAATATTTATGACAAAATAGCTTATATTTATATAGCATCAAGCTTAAAGTGCTTTTATATTTAATAATTTATTTAACCCATTGGGAGAAAGAAGCTCCTTCTTTCAAATTAACATCAAAGCAGAAGTTTACTTTCGGGGTGGGAATTCCAATATTGAACATATTTTTTACTTGGCAAGTCATTTTCTCCCCTAGGACAGATAAGAGGACATTAAGTGAGACCAGCAGACAGAGAATTCAGCAAATCAAATGACAGATAAGGAATTGAAATATGAACTACATATCAGATTCTGAACTTAAGCACTTTGGGAAAAGAAATGTTTCAATGATATTTATATGAATTTATGTTTAAAAAGCATATGTTCTACAAATGTTAGAAAGGGAGGGGTGGATAAGTACCTAAAATAGGTTATAAGAGAAAGCACATCATTAATCATTCAAAGTCAAGGCTTAAAACATTTGTGCTTTTTGCTTTTACAAAACAATCGATAGTAAGGTTATATGAAAATATTATCCTTTAGGACTTTCTCTGTTAAGAAGTAATACTGATTTCAGTAATAGTCCAAATCCCAAATGAATTTTCCCTACTAGTGCCATCAAGAATTCAGTCCATGAGGGCACACCATTGAAAATTTGAAACGATGAATACAGAGAGTATTGAGAACAGAGGATAGAAGCCAAGATTTCATACCTGATTCTTGTTAATTCTAAGTTAATACTTTATATGTTAGCTCTATGTTCAACTGTGTTTGCTTGGATCTTAAGTACAGTTGAACAATGTGCGGCTTAGGAGCACTGACCTCTCCAATCAGTCAAAAATCCATGTATAACTTTGATTTCCTCCAGACTTTACTACTAACAGCCTCTTATTGACCAGAAGCCTTAATAATAACATAAACAGTCAATTAACACATATTTTGTATGTTATGTGTAGCAAAAAGAAAAAAATGTTATTAAGAAAATCATAAGGAAGAGGGGTGCCTGGGTGGCTCAGTCGTTAAGCGTCTGCCTTTGCCTCAGATCATGATCTGGGAGTCTTGGGTTCGAGCCCAACATTGGGCTCTCTGCTCGGCCAGGAAGCCTGCTTCTCCCTCTCTCACTCCCCCTGCTTGTGTTCCCTCTCTGGCTGTGTTTCTGTCAAATAAATAGATAAAATCTTAAAATAAAAAGATAAAGTATACATCTGAAAAAATTATGAGGAAGAGAAAATACATTTACAGTACTATATTTATATATATAAAAAAATCTGTGTATGGGGACCCACACAGTTTAAACCTCTATTGTTCAAGGGTCAACTGGATTTGGCTCCATAATTCTTACAACTCCTTATCAGTCAATGTCTTCCAATTTGGGTTCTGACGCTATGCTTGTTATTCCCATAAAAATATTTATCTTCTATTAGAAGTGAACTCAGAATCTTCCCCATAACATAGAGCTCCTAAGTGGGGTTATTTTGTGTGCACAGGTGTGCTACTATTTTTGCATGGAGCCCCATGCTCAGAAGGGCCTCACACTAGTTTTATTGCTCTACTCTCACTGTTTGGCCATTCTTCATAATTTTGGAACAAGAGCCCCATGTTTTCATTCTACACTGAATGCCTCACACATCATGTAAGTGGTCTTGTATGTTGTAACACAACTTCAGTGGCAACTTAATGGTAAATAGACCAAGGTTACAATCTCATCCCTGGGCTTTACAACCATGTTAATTTGAATAAACTCCTTGATCTCAAAAAGCCTGTTCTGCCCTTGTTTACCAGATGGGGCTTGAAACTGTTCACAAAATTGTTCTATGATTGAATAAAATAAAACATGTCAAGAGCCTAGCATGGATAAGGCAAATAGTTTTTAATTGCAGCAGTGCAGTCCAGACAATTTCCTGGAGGGCTGGGTGGGGAATGCTGGGACCCTTTTCCGCTCAGCAGGAAAGACACCAATGCTGAAGCATAGCAGGTGAAGTCAGGAAGTGGTGACAGCCTGTGGCCCCAGCCTGATTTAATGGCTGGCTTTTGAGAAGCATGTTGTAAATATAAGATGTGGTCCCCCTTTCTTTCATTCTTCCTTTTACTCACTTTAAATCCCAGGTGTTTCTTCATAACCTTTAGCCAGGAAAGCGGAGACTAAATTCCTTTCTAGGCAATAGGAATCATTTGCGTCCAAATTAGCCCTTAAATTCTGAGTTGGTGACTAAAGCCTTATTTTGAAAGACCCAAACTTGCACTTTGTGAATTCTGTCTTTAATAGGGTATGAGTATGTTTTATTTTCCCGGATTATTATCACAGCCTCTATATTAGTTCTTAATTTTTTTTCAGTTCTCCGACGTAAGTCATCCCTTACACTCATAATAAAAAATATGGGTTGTTATGCTAAAGAAAGAAACTCAATTGAGGAAGTAGAACAGAAATATAAATACACGTTGCATGCCATTCCACTAAAACGCCAGCTGTGGACTGGTACCATTTTTTTTTTTTTTTAAGATTTTATTTATTTGACAGAGAGAAACACAGCCAGAGAGGGAACACAAGCAGGGGGAGTGAGAGAGGGAGAAGCAGGTTTCCCGCTGAGCAGGGAGCCAGATGTGGGGCTCAATCCCAGGTCTCCGGGATCATGACCTGAGCCGAAGGCAGTTGCTTAACCAACTGAGCCACCCAGGCGCCCTCATTGTTTTTGTTTTTGTTTTTGTTTTTATTTTATTTATTTATTTGACAGAGAGAGAGATCACAAAGTAGGCAGAGAGGCAGGCAGAGAGAGAGGAGGAAGCAGGCTTCCTGCTGAGCAGAGAGCCTAATGCGGGCCTGGATTCCAGGACCCTGAGATCATGACCTGAGCTGAAGGCAGAGGCTTTAACCCACTGAGCCACTCAGGTGCCCTCACCATTGTTTTCTAATGAGTGGTAAGTATCTGTTCTAAGTGCTCTCATTTGAGGGTCACCTTGACAGTGAGTGCAGCTCTGAGGGGGTGGTTAGCAGCAGTCTGTAGGCACATTTGAAAAAAAAAAAAAAATGCAGCAAAACCTCACACATGGGGGTGAGGTTTTTTAACAGAGCAATAGGCATGGAAATCCTGAAGATTGGCCCAAAGGTATACCTCGCCCTAATCTAAAATCCTGGTTTGTAATCTTTTTTTCTTTCAAAGCTTCATTGAGATCCAACTGACAGATAACACTGTGTAAGTTTAAAGTATAGAAAGTGATGATTTAACGTATGTATAGTTTGTAAAAATGTTACCACATTAAGGTTAGTTAACACACACTTCACAAAATTACCATTCTATTGTCATTATGGTGAGAACATTTAAAAATTCGCTCTCATAGAAACTTTCAAATTCAAGCAGTATTATTTCAGTACGAAACAGAATTGTTAAGTATGGTCAACATGCTGTCCCTTAGATCCTTGAAACTTACTCCTTATATCACTGGAATTTGGAGCCTTTGACCAACATTTTCTCATTTCCATCCCCTACCCCCAGCCCCTGGCAGCCACTGTTATCATTTCTACTTCTGTGATCTTAATTACTCTTTTAAATAGACTTTTCTAAGTGAAAGAAGCATTCTTCAACATAAAGTAATTCAAATTACAGCACATGAATGTCGGGTGATTAGCTCATTTCTATCAATCAACAGTTTAGTAAACTTAGGTCATACAATTTTTAGGGAAAAAAATGAAAGAAAACAGGACTGTAACTAAACTCGATTATGCCACCAACACTTGTGAATTTCAGTTCACAGACTCATTTCCCCAGATACTAATTGCCCTGGGATTAAATGATCGTAGGCTTTTTTGCCTTCCCCAAGAGCCAGCTGGGAGTTCTGGGAAGTAGAACAGGCTTTGGGGTTTTTTCTGAGTACAGACATATGATATACTGTCCTGGGCAGAGGAATTTCTGCCTCAGTCTGCAGCCACACCCTCCCCAAATATGGCTCAGAAAGTCCACAAAACTCCTGGACCCACAGCAGATTGTTAAAGAGACTGTGCTGGACAGACTCAAGTCCAATCTGAGGAGCTGCTTTTGAGGGAAATCTTTTTTTTTTTTTTTTTTTCCTACAAGATTGTGGGTACCTCACCTAATCTCTCTAAGACTCAGTTAATAAATACCTCTGTAAATTCAGCATAATGGTAATGATCAAAGCGCTGTTTTGTTTAGAAGTACATCCAAAGTACTTTCTAAAACACTCTTATCAAATTATTATTACAATATTAATATTGGCATGATAATATAATATATAGGTATAATATTAATATTACTTACTGATAGCAAAGTAATTATATGTCCAAAGTATTGTAATACAATGACTTGAAAAACAGTACTTTCAACAGCTAAATTCAGAACTATAATTATTTTTAAAATTTTATGTAGTAGTCGAGTAGAATTCTAAAATGACCAAAATAGGTAAGAAAATTTCTTGTTTTCAAAGATTGTATTGATCTCTAGATCATGAAGGATAAGTGCATTGAAAAATCACTTCAAAAACAAGAAAAATACTTGAAAATATGTTTATTTTCCTTGGGGAAGATAAGGAGGGGGACATTGGCTTGTTGATGTTTCAGAAAACAATGAAGTTTCCATTGATTTGAGTAACAAACCCTAAGAGAGTGTGCCTAGAAAGCCACCTCCTGGAGTCAGTGGTCGGTGTGTTATATTGGCTAACCAGAGCACAGACAGACACCGCTTGGGTTCAGGTGCTGGTTCTGTCCCTCATTGTGAAATTTTATGCAAAATACTTAGTTGCTCTGTGGTTTTGTTTCCTCAGTTATAAAGTAGAGATAATCAGGTTGTTATGATAAGTAAATCTGAAAATATTACTTAGAACAATATGTGGCATTGCAAGTATTTGTTAAATATTTATTAAATATTTCTTGGGATGTTGGATCATATAGTTCTTTATGATCTTTATTCTTTTTAGGCTTATTTTCAAAATAAAAAAGAAAAATGCTAGTAGTGTGCTATCCTATCCACAAGACATTAATTATTTTAACTTCATTCATCATTCAGAAGTTCTGGCTTTTAGATTTTATTTATGTTATTAATCATTGTTAATGATTTTGAATGTAATGAAACAGAAAAGGGCATTTTCACAGGGAATGTATGGACTGATTGTGGATTGCATTTTTATATTTTTATATTAGTGTTCTTGAAGTGATACTGAATAGGCCAGTGGCTCGCGAAGTGTCATCCAGAACCCTGTGGGTCTCCAAGACGATTTCAGAGCATTCACAAAGTCAAAGTATTTTCATAGTAATAGTAAGATGTTACTTGCTTTCTTCATTCTTATTGTCTTTCAAGCATACAGTGGTAATTTTTAGAGGCTATGTGATGTGTAATGTCACAAAAGCTGAATGTAGAAACATGTGAAAATTGAACTGTTTCCTATTAAAACAAACATTAAGGGCATTTATTAAATTGTAAAATAATGCCATTCTTCTCATTAATTTTGTTTTGTTTTTAGAAAATATGCTTTTATAAAAGTATGTGCTATTTATGTTAACATACAATGGATTAATACTCTTATTTTAGTGATCTAATACATATTTTAAATTGTCAAAATTTTAATTTTTTAAGATGGCAATTGATAGATATGACTGGCTTAAACTGAAGTTTTCTGCAGTCCTCATTAAGCTTTTACTATATAAGGGGATCCTAGGACCAAAAATTTGGGAACTGCTACTTTAGATTATCCCTAGGTTCCTAGAAATCCATCTGGGGCAGGTGTTTTCATGGAGTTGCATAAGTCTCTGAAAAGGCCAAGTTGCAGGTCCAGCAGCATCCAGGACATCTGGCCCTACCCTCTCTGGACTAAGGAAGCATCTGGTTGTTCTTTCTAGTTCCAGAGAAAATAATGCAGCTGATGCGTGGGCTGTGAATCAGGAATCATTGTGGTGCTTTGTCTAGAGACAGTGCAAACATGGATGTTACTGATGTTGTCTAACTGGAACTTCTGATACCCGGAAGCTGCCAGCACTGCGTGTTTAAAACTGTATGTAGACACAGCTAAATAGTGATGTAAAACTTAAATAGTCTGTGTGATGGTACCCGTAGATTTAAAAATGATACTTTTATTTTGATGTTAAGGATTTTTGTTTAGTTTTACAAAGTCAGGTTTTTATGTAGTTTCATAATTAACACACATAATTTTATATGCATTTGACTGTTCAATGCAATTTCAACAACTGAGTTAGTTTTCTTCTGAAGGGGGAGACAGGTGCCAGTGAAGATAGCCCATCCTTTGGACTTTCAGTGCTGAGTATCAACCAGGTCCGTGATAGGGCCTTTTCCAACTTTCTAACATTGTACGAAATTGTCCCCAGGCAGTCAGATCTCCCAAAGCCATTCCTTCATTCAAACTTTGTCATTCCAATACTTAATTTAGTTTAGTTTTGTTTTTGTCACCAATATTGGACAAGAAATGGGTGTGCATTCTGTTTTGCTCTTTGCAATGTGTTGTGACCTGGCCAGCCTTTGTATTGTAAGGAAGGCCCATCTCCACTCTGCCTTACCTCAGCGTTTGCCTTAGAAGCCAGACTCCCTTGGTCACCTCCAGCTCTGGTCTGTCCCACGTCTTACCAGGAAAACCACTACTGGTCATGTCAGTCTTGTTCCAGAATCCATGTATGAGTTTCAAACACCTAGACAAGAAATGGTAAAGAAAGCATGACCCAACATGGCATTTGTTAATTATGGGGTTAGATACACTCTTTTTGTTTGGATGCTGAAGAAGGCATCTGGGAAAAATAAAACACCAACTCAAACCCAGAAGACATGGCCCTAAGTGACTGAAGGTGGTGTCACCCAATTAGGAATTCAGGCATTGCTAGCTGCGTTCTCAACCAGATGTTCATTCAGGAACATGGCGGGCGGGGGGGGAGGGGGGATTGGAGGGGAATTTCTGCAGTTCCGATTCTTAAAATGAGAATCATAATGAACTGATTGAAACATCAGGTGGGGAGTGTTCCAGGTGTGGATCACATTGCTAACGGACTGGTAATGAGAGGCAATTCTACCTGATTTAGATATTTATGTAACTTGCCTGGTGAAGTTTCTGCCAAAGACACCCCTTGGAGTCTGGGGGCGGGAAATGTGTTAAGTAGGTGGACAAAGGGTTTTGATTTTTCCCTTTTTTAGATGGAAGGTAAATGCCAAGCTTCATAAGCCTGAAAACACAATCAGCCAGGTAGCTGAGAAAATTATCATCCACACTGACACTACCACAGGATTCACTTTTTCACATAGTATAGGTTTGCAATTTCCCAATGACTAGGGTAATTGGCAATTCTAGTGAGCTAACTTAAAAATCTGTTTTTCTCTTTAACTAAAACATAATATAAAATCAGTATCAAATTTCTGTTCTGCAATCATTGAAGTAGCTTATTTCCAGAAATGTTTAGAGAGTATAATAGTTTGTACCCAGATGTACATGCAGAACAGTCACTGAAAAATGCTTGTTTTCTTGTATATAATTCTAACCTTCCACCCGTGTTAATTGCTAGTGACATTTTGGGTTGTTTTTCAACACTTTAATGAGAGCTAAAGCTTTAGCAAGGATTATTACTCTATGTCCCATCCAAATGAAGCCCAACTATTGATGTCTGTGCTGGTCTATGAGGGAAACCTGACCTCCAACAGGAGGAACAGCAACTAGGTGAGGTATTTTATTTAACATCTAGCTCTAGTAAAACTAGAATGATCACCAAGAATCTTGTAAGTATGAATTACGGCCTTTGAATGGTCATGTGTGTAGAGAGGGTTCATGTTTCTACATCTGAAAACATCAGCATTTGGGTGTGATTTACTGTGAGATAGGCTGGGATCTAAGTTACATGAGAATCAGTCATTGGAGGAAGCTAAGAGGGCCTAGGTGGAATTGAGTGATTAATCCCACAGCTTGATGGATACTAAAGAGTCAAGTTCAGTAAGGTAATTACTGGCTACTCAAGACTGTGGTCCATGGACCTACAGCACTGATATCCACTGAGAGCTTATTAGAAGAGTAGATGCTCAGTCCCCATCCCAGACCCACTGAATTTAACAATTTGTCCAGGTGGTTTGCATATGCATCACAGAACTCTGTTAACAAGGGTTTATGGGACATCTGTGCTCAACCTGGGCTGGATAGAGCACTAGCTGGCTATCAACTGCCATGATAATTGAGACAGCTGGGATTCTGGCACTGTTGATGCTCAGCATGAGGTAGGGGCCAGGTTGGTGTCCCAATTGGACCTTTCAGTTTGGACCCAAAAGCCTTAGTGAATTGGCAGGGGGTTGGGAGAGTCAGTGGAAAAGGGAACCACATCCCTGTAGGGGCCACACAGAAGCCAAGAACTTTGTTATGCTTCAGTCCACCAAGGTAAGAGTCAGGGCAGGGATATGGTCCAAAATGGGTGGTTCAAAAATAATCAAGACATAAAGATAAAAGTTGTGTTAAGACCACAGCCACATAACATGGGTTAGAGTATAAGATGCCCAGGGTTCAGCTCCGACTCATGAGCTTTTGGTCTTGGGGACCACATTCTAGACTCCCTCACTGGTAAGAAAGGCTTCTCTTGCTCTGCTGGTTTCACAGCCTGGGTGATGGGTTTCCACTGAGTCCTAAATGTTGAGCTGGCTGGGGGTGCTCCAGCCTATTCAGCTAAAGTGGAAGAGTATGACATACTCAAGTCAATAAACAACAGCTCCAAGTTACAACACGTTATAGAAAACAGGCTTCTCAAACCACCATTTTCATGAATTAAATGCACAAAATGGTATGTCATACTTTAAAATGCCATCAAAGTTGACAGGAGCCCATGATAAACATTTATCATTTTAATAGGATCTAACCTCTGATAATAACCAAAGAGTTTGTAAAGCCTGAACTCAGTAAACTCAGCTCCATCCCAACTCACATCTTGCACATTTCTACTGCTTAATAATGTTCTTAATGAATTGCTTTTTTCTTTTAAATATATGAAAGCCTTAGTAATACTGATTTTCCTTGACTGCATCATCTCCTTAAACCCTTGCATCAACACTATGAGGTAAATATTTCTAACCTCATGGTTAAACTGAGGCTTACAGAGGTGAAATAACTACCAAGGTGATAGTCTTTAGGAAAGCACAACTTTTTCAAAAAAAACTTCTGAAAGTTTCCTAGTATATTCTGCCACTTCCCAAAAACTTTGGATATGTTTCATTCGGCATTTATGAAGTATTAGATGTTTAAAGGAGCATTTCTTTTGTCAATAACTTACTAATGCAATTACTTATATCTTACACATTCTAGGAACCTATACGTAAAAATTAAGTAATAAAAATGGTCATAAAACAGTGAAAACCAGCTTTGATTCCATTCTGCAGAACTCTAGCTTCCTCCATGGCCAGCCATCCTGGAAAGCACTAGAGAGTTTATCCTTTGCACCCTGTGAATAAATCTCATTTGTGCCTATAGATTGTATGCCATTTCCTTCCTTTTATTTTCTGATTTTCTGTGGTCACTGTGAATAATAAGACTAAGCTGCAGGAATAAATGCACCCATATATGTAATGGCTTAATAATATGATTATTTATTTCTCCATAAAAGTTCAGGGATGTTCCAGGTAACACTGGAGCAGGAAGATAGTAGCTTTGATTTTTAAAGTCCCTCTGAGGCTTACTAGCCCAGTCAGCCAAAAGAAGAGAATATGTATAAGCATACATGAGAAGTTTTCTGGGGGCCAGCTTGGAAATGATATGGATGATGTCTTCCCACACTTCATTGGCTAGAATTTAGTCACATAACAAAGCAAGTTGCTTGGCAGGCAAAGGAATGCAGTTTGCCTTGTTCCCAGAAAGAGGAAGAGATGCGTTTTTGGTGGATAATTAGTATTTCCTATGACACTGTCAATATCTCACATAGAAGCAATGGTACCCACACCTCACAGAGGCAGCCAGTGACAGTGCGTATTTCCACAAGACCGCTTCCACTGCTAATAGTGACTCAGGCAACACTCTGATGACCAGTATGACCCGCAGGTCACATGCTGTTAGCACCAAACCTTCACCACCTTCAGCTCAGCTTTTGGGGGGGTTGAGGAAATAGATCTTTGTTTAATTTAAATTCAATTAGCTAATATATACTACATCATAGTAGTTTAGTTTTTTAGTAGTAGTTTCAGATATAGAGTTCAGTAATTCATCAGCTGTGTTTAACACACATGTGCTTATCACATCACATGGCCTCCTTGATGCCCATCACCCAATTACCCCTTTGCTCCACTCCCTCCCCTCCAGCGACCCTCAGTTTGTTTTCTATAGTTAAGAGTCTCTCATGGTTTGTCTCCCTCTCTGATTATTTCCCATTCAGTTTTCCTTCCCTTCCCCATGATCCTCTGCACAATTTTTTATATTCCACATGTGAATGAAACCATATGATAATTGTCTTTCTCTGGTTGACTTATTTCACTCAGCATAATACCCCCTCCAGTTCCATTCACGTTGATGTAAATGGTAGGTATTCATTCTTTCTTATGGCTAAGTAATACTCCTGTGTGTGTGGAGGGGGTATACACTCCATCTTTTTTATCCATTCATCTGTCGATGGGCATCTTGGCTCTTTCCATAGTTTGGCTCTTGTGGACATTGCTAGACATTGCTGCTGTAAACACTGTTTATGCCTGTTAACCTTTGGATCATTACATTCGTATCTTTGGGGTAAATACCTAGTAGTGCAATTGCTGAGTTGTAGAGTAACTCTATTTTTAGCTTCTTGAGGAGCCTCCATACTCGTTTTCAGAGTGGCTGTAGCAATTTGCATTCCCATCAACAATGTAAGAGGGTTCTCCTTTCTCCACAGCCTCAACAACATTTGTTGAGGAAATAGATCTTTGAACCCACATTGCTATTTTACTGAAGACTCCTTACAAATTTGGGTATTTAAAGCTTGGGTGCAGGGTTGACAAAAAGAGGGCTTTAAGCATAAAAATGTGCTTTGTGCTATACCCCAAATCATCTTTTCCATCTAATGTTGAGAGAAGTAGCATTGGTTCAGACGTAAATACTTTGTGGTAAAAAAAATTCCTGTTTATGAAGGTCCTTCTAGGTGGAGTAAGAATCACTGAAATGAGAGAGATTAACAGGAAAAAAAATCAAATTTAATAGTATACATGTGGAGAATCCACATAGACATGGAAACCCCAAAGATCGTCACACGAAACAAGGTATATGTGTCATTCTGAACTAAGGAGACAAGGATAGGGGTCTGGGACTTCAGAGGAAAAGAATGCATTTCACAGGGCAATAAGAAGAGCAGATATTTGGTAATTAGATGTCTGTCCTCCCATACAGATGGGCCACTTGGATAAAATTGATTCCTGTTAATAACCTTTATTCTGGGAAAGACCCCCAATTTACATTCCCTGTGAATAATTGAAGGACCAAAGTTTCATTCAAGCCCTAAGAGTCTCAAGTACCTTCAGCTTAAAATAATCCATGTGCCAAAGTGACACATTCTGGGGGGCCCGTCCTAAACCCCTTCACACTTGCTTTTAAGCATTTGAAGAGCTTAAGGTCCTGTGAGACAAACTAATTTATATACAAACATTTGAGAAATCAAATCTCAATTTTCTGTTATTCCTTCTTCCATTTTTATTCCTTCACTCTCTTCTCCTTTTTTTTTTTTTTTTTTTTTTTTAAATTCTGCTAACCTTGCCTCCTCTCTCTGCCTCTGGTTGGTACAGACTGCAGACTCAAGGTTATTACAAAGATCAAGCTGGTTACATACAGTAGAAAGAGTAATAACCCAAGAATACTGTGAGGACTCTACTGAAGGGTCTGTGAAAGTTTGCTGCCCAGTTGGGCTGAGCCAGAAGCTTTACTATTGACCATAATGAACAGATCCTTGTTGGCAAGGTACATGATAATAAAGCTTCAGTAGACTCTGACTAACATAGATTTATATCCTGAGTTTATGATATTAGATATAGTAGAAATGCCAAAGCATTTCTATAAATAATAGTAACTCCTTTATTTATAAAGAAGAAACATGCCATGGTTGAAATACTTAATTCAAAGTCACAGCCAGATCCAAGTTACTGTTGATCCCACCTTGTGTGACTTTGAATGGACTAATTAACATTTCTAGGCTCAGTTTTCATTTGTAAAATGTTATGAATAAATATCTACCTGAAGGCTTGATTTAAGACTAAAATAGCTAATGTATATGAAGCATTTAACATAGTAGTCTATAATGATCATAGTTATTATTACTTTCAGTAATTGAAGAAATAAGTGGACAGATACCCTAAGAAAGAGCCTCTATTTCGTTTTTTTTACCCATATGTTCCTAGATTCCATTGAATATTATATATAATTATATATAGTAAGCATATATGATTCATTTTAATGAATAGGACAGTTATAGAAGTATCTAACTCTCTAAGTTTATTTATAGCACTGATTATTCTACCCTGAAGATTATAAACCTTTTCATCTGTACTTTGGGTCTTTAATATGGTATTTTTCCAGATTTTTAAAAATCTGCTTTCTTTGAAAAGATGATTTTTATTCCAGGTCTGGTTTTTGTTTTATGTTGGAGTCAGTATACCTTTGATTTATGTTCAGCTTGTTTTCTGAGGCTTTAAAGAATCACAGCTGGGTGGAAAAATGATTCTTGGTAAACTGATTTTCCAACTAAGAAACTCAAAGTGATAGATTGCTAGAATAATGATTGTAATATATACTGAGACTACAAACGAGATACATGGTTCCTTCAAGATGAATTTGGATTTGTAAGAAGTGAGCCTGTATTTTATTAACTTTCTGTGTATAAGAAAAATCAGACTATAACACCATTTCTGCATAAATTCATGGTTGTCCATGTGTAGCCTATCCAATTTTAATGTTGAACCATAAACAAT